>CAUYWW010000107.1:100200-227200 GCA_963576845.1 Megachile leachella | reverse complement strand
ATAATAAATATACTTATTACTTTTGTCATTATCAATATAACAGGCACTCTTAGCCATATTTTACTAGTATTACCGCTACGACTGTAATAATTATACTCATTACTTATATTATTATCAATATGACGTGCATTATTACCCATATTATGCAGTTATTATCGCTAGAACTGTAATAATTATACACATTACTTATATTATTATCAATATAACATGCATTATTACCCATATAATGGTGTTATTATCGCTAGAACTGTAATAAATATGCTTACTACTTTCATTGTCACCAATATAACATGCATTATTACCCATATTATGCAGTTATTATCGATAGAACTATAATAAACATACTTATTACTTTTATTATTATCAATATAACATGCACTATTAGCCATATTGTACTATTATTATCGCTAGAACTATAATAATTATGCTTATTACTCCCGATATTATCAATATAACATGCATTATTACCCATATAATGCGGTTATTATCGCTAGAACTGTAATAATTATACTTATTACTTATATTATTAGCAATATAACGTGCATTATTACCCATATTATGTAGTTATTATCGCTAGACCTGTAATAATTATACTTATAACTCCCGATATTATCAATATAACATGGATTATTACGCATATAATGCAGTTATTATCGGTAGAACTATAATAAATATACGCATTACTTTTATTATCATCAATATAACATGCATTATTACCCATATTATGCAGTTATTATCGATAGAACTATAATAAACATACTTATTACTTTTATTATTATTAATAGAACAAGCACTATTAGCCATATTATACTATTGTTATCGCTAGAACTATAATAATTATACTTATTACTCCCGATATTATCAATATAACATGCATTATTACATATATAATGCAGTTATTATCGCTAGAACTGTAACAATTATACTTATTACTTATATTATTAGCAATATAACGTGCATTATTACCCATATTATGCAGTTATTATCGCTAGAACTCTAATAATTATACTTATTACTCCCGATATTATCAATATAACATGGATTATTACGCATATAATGCAGTTATTATCGGTAGAACTATAATAAATATACGTATTACTTTTATTATCATCAATATAGCATGCATTATTACCCATATTATGCAGTTATTATCGATAGAACTGTAATAAATATACTTATTACTTTTATTATTATTAATAGAACAAGCACTATTAGCCATATTATACTATTGTTATCGCTAGAACTATAATAATTATACTTATTACTCCCGATATTATCAATATAACATGCACTATTACCCATATTATGCAGTTATTATCGCTAGAACTGTAATAAATATACGTATTACTTTTATTATCATCAATATAACGTGCATCATTACCCATATTATGCAGTTATTATCGGTAGAACTGTAATAATTATACTTATTATTTATATTATTATCAATATAACATGCACTATTAGCCATATTGTACTATTATCATCACTAGAACTATAATAATTATACTTATTACTCCCGATATTATCAATATAACATGCACTATTACCCATATAATGCAGTTATTATCGCTAGAACTGTAATAATTATACGTATTACTTATACTATTGGGAATATAACGTGCATTATTACCCATATTATGCAGTTATTATCGCTAGAACTGTAATAATTATACTTATTACTTATATTGTTATCCATATAACATGCATTATTACTCATATAATGCAGTTATTGTCGACAGAAGTATAATAAATATACTTATTACTTTTATTATTATCAATATAACATGCATTATTACCCATATAATGCAGTTATTATCGCTAGAACTGTAATAATTATAGTTATTACTTATACTATTAGCAGTATAACGTGCATTATTACCCATATTATGCAGTTATTATCGATAGAACTATAATAAATATACATATTACTTTTATTATTATCAATATAACATGCATTATTACCCATATAATGCAGTTATTATCGCTAGAACTGTAATAATTATACTTATTACTTTTATTATTATCAATATAACATGCACTATTACCCATATAATGCAGTTATTATCGACAGAAGTATAATAAATATACTTATTACTTTTGTTATTATCAATATAACAGGCACTCTTAGCCATATTTTACTAGTATTACCGCTAGGGCTGTAATAATTATACTCATTACTTATATTATTATCAATATAACGTGCATTATTACCCATATTATGCAGTTATTATCGTTAGAACTGTAATAATTATACTTATTACTTATATTATTATCAATATAACATGCATTATTACCCATATAATGCAGTTATTATCGACAGAAGTATAATAAATATACTTGTAACTTTTATTATTATCAGTATAACATGCACTATTAGCCATATTTTACTTTTATTATCGCGAGAACTATAATAATTATACTAATTACTCCCGATATTATCAAAATAACATGCATTATTACCCATGTAATGCAGTTATTATCGCTAGAACTCTAATATTTATACCTATTACTTATATTATTATCAATATAACATGCATTATTACCCATATTATGCAGTTATTATCGATAGAACTATAATAAATATACTTATTACTTTTATTATTATCAATATAACATGCACTATTACCCATATAATGCAGTTATTATCGACAGAAGTATAATAAATATACTTATTACTTTTGTCATTATCAATATAACAGGCACTCTTAGCCATATTTTACTAGTATTACCGCTACGACTGTAATAATTATACTCATTACTTATATTATTATCAATATAACATGCATTATTACGCATATAATGCAGTTATTATCGCTAGAACTGTAATAATTATACTTATTACTTATATTATTCTCAATATAACATGCATTGTTACCCATATTATGCAGTTATTATCGACAGAACTATAATTAATATACTTATTACTTTTATTATTATCAATAGAACATGCACTATTAGCCACATTGCACTATTATTATCCCTAGAACTATAGTAATTATACTTATTACTTATATTATTCTCAATATAACATGCATTATTACCCATATTATGCAGTTATAATCGGTAGAACTATAATAAATATACTTACCACTTTTATTATCATCAATATAACGTGCATTATTACCCATATTATGCAGTTATTATCGATAGAACTATAATAAATATACTTATTACTTTTATTATTATCAATATAACAGGCACTCTTAGCCATATTTTACTTAGCCATATACTTAGCCATATTTCTAGTATTATCGCTAGAACTGTAGTAATTATACTGATTACTCCCGATATTATCAATATAACATCCATTATTACCCAAATAATGCAGTTATTATCGCTAGAACTGTAATAATTATACTTATTACTTATATTATTCTCAATATAACATGAATTATTACCCATATTATGCAGTTATAATCGGTAGAACTATAATAAATATACTTACTACTTTTATTATCATCAATATAACGTGCATTATTACCCATATTATGCAGTTATTATCGATAGAACTATAATAAATATACTTACTACTTTTATTATCATCAATATAACGTGCATTATTACCCATATTATGCAGTTTCTATCGATAGAACTGTAACAAATATACTTATTACTTTTATTATTATCAATAGAACATGCACTATTAGCCATATTTTACTATTATTATCGCAAGAACTATAATTATTATATTTATTACTCCCGATATTATCAATATAACATGCATTATTACCCATATAATACAGTTATTATCGCTAGAACCGTAATAATTATACTTATTACTTATATTATTAGCAATATAACGTGCATTATTACCCATATTATGCAGTTATTATCGCTAGAACTGTAATAATTATACTTATTACTTATATTATTAGCAATGTAACGAGCATTATTACCCATATTATGCAGTTATTATCGCTAGAACTGTAATAATTATACTTATTACTTATATTATTCTCAATATAACATGAATTATTACCCATATTATGCAGTTATAATCGGTAGAACTATAATAAATATACTTACTACATTTATTATCGTCAATATAACGTGCATTATTACCCATATTATGCAGTTATTATCGATAGAACTATAATAAATATACTTATTACTTTTATTATTATCAATATAACATGCATTATTAGCCATATTATGCAGTTATTATCGCTAGAACTATAATAAATATACGTATTACTTTTATTATCATCAATATAACATGCATTATTACCCATATTATGCAGTTTCTATCGATAGAACTGTAATAAATATACTTATTACTTTTGTTATTATCAATATAACAGGCACTCTTAGCCATATTTTACTAGTATTACCGCTAGGACTGTAATAATTATACTCATTACTTATATTATTATCAATATAACGTGCATTATTACCCATATTATGCAGTTATTATCGCTAGAACTGTAATAATTATACTTATTACTTATATTATTATCAATATAACATGCATTATTACCCATATAATGGAGCTATTATCGCTAGAACTGTAATAATTATACTTATTACTTTTGTTATTATCAATATAACATGCATTATCACCCATATAAAGCAGTTATTATCGACAGAAGTATAATAAATATACTTATTACTTTTATTATTATCAATATAACATGCACTGTTAGCCATATTTTACTATTATTATCGCTAGAACTATAATAATTATACTTATTACTCCCGATATTATCAATATAACATGCATTATTACCCATATAATGCAGTTATTATCGCTAGAACTGTAATAATTATACTTATTACTTATATTATTATCAATATAACATGCATTATTACCCATATTATGCAGTTATTATCGACAGAACTATAATTAATATACTTATTACTTTTATTATTATCAATATAACGTGCATTATTACCCATATTATGCAGTTATTATCGCTAGAACTGTAATAATTATACTTATTACTTACATTATTCTCAATATAACATGCATTGTTACCCATATTATGCAGTTATTATCGATAGAACTGTAATAAATATACTTATTACTTTTATTATTATCAATAGAACATGCACTATTAGCCATATTTTACTATTATTATCGCAAGAACTATAATTATTATATTTATTACTCCCGATATTATCAATATAACATGCATTATTACCCATATAATACAGTTATTATCGCTAGAACCGTAATAATTATACTTATTACTTATATTATTAGCAATATAACGTGCATTATTACCCATAGAATGCAGTTATTATCGTTAGAACTGTAATAATTATACTTATTACTTATATTATTATCAATATAACATGCATTATTACCCATATAATGCAGTTATTATCGACAGAAGTATAATAAATATACTTGTAACTTTTATTATTATCAGTATAACATGCACTATTAGCCATATTTTACTTTTATTATCGCTAGAACTATAATAATTATACTAATTACTCCCGATATTATCAAAATAACATGCATTATTACCCATGTAATGCAGTTATTATCGCTAGAACTCTAATATTTATACCTATTACTTATATTATTATCAATATAACATGCATTATTACCCATATTATGCAGTTATTATCGATAGAACTATAATAAATATACTTATTACTTTTATTATTATCAATATAACATGCACTATTACCCATATAATGCAGTTATTATCGACAGAAGTATAATAAATATACTTATTACTTTTGTCATTATCAATATAACAGGCACTCTTAGCCATATTTTACTAGTATTACCGCTACGACTGTAATAATTATACTCATTACTTATATTATTATCAATATAACATGCATTATTACGCATATAATGCAGTTATTATCGCTAGAACTGTAATAATTATACTTATTACTTATATTATTCTCAATATAACATGCATTGTTACCCATATTATGCAGTTATTATCGACAGAACTATAATTAATATACTTATTACTTTTATTATTATCAATAGAACATGCACTATTAGCCACATTGCACTATTATTATCCCTAGAACTATAGTAATTATACTTATTACTTATATTATTCTCAATATAACATGCATTATTACCCATATTATGCAGTTATAATCGGTAGAACTATAATAAATATACTTACCACTTTTATTATCATCAATATAACGTGCATTATTACCCATATTATGCAGTTATTATCGATAGAACTATAATAAATATACTTATTACTTTTATTATTATCAATATAACAGGCACTCTTAGCCATATTTTACTTAGCCATATACTTAGCCATATTTCTAGTATTATCGCTAGAACTGTAGTAATTATACTGATTACTCCCGATATTATCAATATAACATCCATTATTACCCAAATAATGCAGTTATTATCGCTAGAACTGTAATAATTATACTTATTACTTATATTATTCTCAATATAACATGAATTATTACCCATATTATGCAGTTATAATCGGTAGAACTATAATAAATATACTTACTACTTTTATTATCATCAATATAACGTGCATTATTACCCATATTATGCAGTTATTATCGATAGAACTATAATAAATATACTTACTACTTTTATTATCATCAATATAACGTGCATTATTACCCATATTATGCAGTTTCTATCGATAGAACTGTAACAAATATACTTATTACTTTTATTATTATCAATAGAACATGCACTATTAGCCATATTTTACTATTATTATCGCAAGAACTATAATTATTATATTTATTACTCCCGATATTATCAATATAACATGCATTATTACCCATATAATACAGTTATTATCGCTAGAACCGTAATAATTATACTTATTACTTATATTATTAGCAATATAACGTGCATTATTACCCATATTATGCAGTTATTATCGCTAGAACTGTAATAATTATACTTATTACTTATATTATTAGCAATGTAACGAGCATTATTACCCATATTATGCAGTTATTATCGCTAGAACTGTAATAATTATACTTATTACTTATATTATTCTCAATATAACATGAATTATTACCCATATTATGCAGTTATAATCGGTAGAACTATAATAAATATACTTACTACATTTATTATCGTCAATATAACGTGCATTATTACCCATATTATGCAGTTATTATCGATAGAACTATAATAAATATACTTATTACTTTTATTATTATCAATATAACATGCATTATTAGCCATATTATGCAGTTATTATCGCTAGAACTATAATAAATATACGTATTACTTTTATTATCATCAATATAACATGCATTATTACCCATATTATGCAGTTTCTATCGATAGAACTGTAATAAATATACTTATTACTTTTGTTATTATCAATATAACAGGCACTCTTAGCCATATTTTACTAGTATTACCGCTAGGACTGTAATAATTATACTCATTACTTATATTATTATCAATATAACGTGCATTATTACCCATATTATGCAGTTATTATCGCTAGAACTGTAATAATTATACTTATTACTTATATTATTATCAATATAACATGCATTATTACCCATATAATGGAGCTATTATCGCTAGAACTGTAATAATTATACTTATTACTTTTGTTATTATCAATATAACATGCATTATCACCCATATAAAGCAGTTATTATCGACAGAAGTATAATAAATATACTTATTACTTTTATTATTATCAATATAACATGCACTGTTAGCCATATTTTACTATTATTATCGCTAGAACTATAATAATTATACTTATTACTCCCGATATTATCAATATAACATGCATTATTACCCATATAATGCAGTTATTATCGCTAGAACTGTAATAATTATACTTATTACTTATATTATTATCAATATAACATGCATTATTACCCATATTATGCAGTTATTATCGACAGAACTATAATTAATATACTTATTACTTTTATTATTATCAATATAACGTGCATTATTACCCATATTATGCAGTTATTATCGCTAGAACTGTAATAATTATACTTATTACTTACATTATTCTCAATATAACATGCATTGTTACCCATATTATGCAGTTATTATCGATAGAACTGTAATAAATATACTTATTACTTTTATTATTATCAATAGAACATGCACTATTAGCCATATTTTACTATTATTATCGCAAGAACTATAATTATTATATTTATTACTCCCGATATTATCAATATAACATGCATTATTACCCATATAATACAGTTATTATCGCTAGAACCGTAATAATTATACTTATTACTTATATTATTAGCAATATAACGTGCATTATTACCCATAGAATGCAGTTATTATCGTTAGAACTGTAATAATTATACTTATTACTTATATTATTATCAATATAACATGCATTATTACCCATATAATGCAGTTATTATCGACAGAAGTATAATAAATATACTTGTAACTTTTATTATTATCAGTATAACATGCACTATTAGCCATATTTTACTTTTATTATCGCTAGAACTATAATAATTATACTAATTACTCCCGATATTATCAAAATAACATGCATTATTACCCATGTAATGCAGTTATTATCGCTAGAACTCTAATATTTATACCTATTACTTATATTATTATCAATATAACATGCATTATTACCCATATTATGCAGTTATTATCGATAGAACTATAATAAATATACTTATTACTTTTATTATTATCAATATAACATGCACTATTACCCATATAATGCAGTTATTATCGACAGAAGTATAATAAATATACTTATTACTTTTGTCATTATCAATATAACAGGCACTCTTAGCCATATTTTACTAGTATTACCGCTACGACTGTAATAATTATACTCATTACTTATATTATTATCAATATAACATGCATTATTACGCATATAATGCAGTTATTATCGCTAGAACTGTAATAATTATACTTATTACTTATATTATTCTCAATATAACATGCATTGTTACCCATATTATGCAGTTATTATCGACAGAACTATAATTAATATACTTATTACTTTTATTATTATCAATAGAACATGCACTATTAGCCACATTGCACTATTATTATCCCTAGAACTATAGTAATTATACTTATTACTTATATTATTCTCAATATAACATGCATTATTACCCATATTATGCAGTTATAATCGGTAGAACTATAATAAATATACTTACCACTTTTATTATCATCAATATAACGTGCATTATTACCCATATTATGCAGTTATTATCGATAGAACTATAATAAATATACTTATTACTTTTATTATTATCAATATAACAGGCACTCTTAGCCATATTTTACTTAGCCATATACTTAGCCATATTTCTAGTATTATCGCTAGAACTGTAGTAATTATACTGATTACTCCCGATATTATCAATATAACATCCATTATTACCCAAATAATGCAGTTATTATCGCTAGAACTGTAATAATTATACTTATTACTTATATTATTCTCAATATAACATGAATTATTACCCATATTATGCAGTTATAATCGGTAGAACTATAATAAATATACTTACTACTTTTATTATCATCAATATAACGTGCATTATTACCCATATTATGCAGTTATTATCGATAGAACCATAATAAATATACTTACTACTTTTATTATCATCAATATAACGTGCATTATTACCCATATTATGCAGTTTCTATCGATAGAACTGTAACAAATATACTTATTACTTTTATTATTATCAATAGAACATGCACTATTAGCCATATTTTACTATTATTATCGCAAGAACTATAATTATTATATTTATTACTCCCGATATTATCAATATAACATGCATTATTACCCATATAATACAGTTATTATCGCTAGAACCGTAATAATTATACTTATTACTTATATTATTAGCAATATAACGTGCATTATTACCCATATTATGCAGTTATTATCGCTAGAACTGTAATAATTATACTTATTACTTATATTATTAGCAATGTAACGAGCATTATTACCCATATTATGCAGTTATTATCGCTAGAACTGTAATAATTATACTTATTACTTATATTATTCTCAATATAACATGAATTATTACCCATATTATGCAGTTATAATCGGTAGAACTATAATAAATATACTTACTACTTTTATTATCGTCAATATAACGTGCATTATTACCCATATTATGCAGTTATTATCGATAGAACTATAATAAATATACTTATTACTTTTATTATTATCAATATAACATGCATTATTAGCCATATTATGCAGTTATTATCGCTAGAACTATAATAAATATACGTATTACTTTTATTATCATCAATATAACATGCATTATTACCCATATTATGCAGTTTCTATCGATAGAACTGTAATAAATATACTTATTACTTTTGTTATTATCAATATAACAGGCACTCTTAGCCATATTTTACTAGTATTACCGCTAGGACTGTAATAATTATACTTATTACTTTTGTTATTATCAATATAACATGCATTATCACCCATATAAAGCAGTTATTATCGACAGAAGTATAATAAATATACTTATTACTTTTATTATTATCAATATAACATGCACTGTTAGCCATATTTTACTATTATTATCGCTAGAACTATAATAATTATACTTATTACTCCCGATATTATCAATATAACATGCATTATTACCCATATAATGCAGTTATTATCGCTAGAACTGTAATAATTATACTTATTACTTATATTATTATCAATATAACATGCATTATTACCCATATTATGCAGTTATTATCGACAGAACTATAATTAATATACTTATTACTTTTATTATTATCAATATAACGTGCATTATTACCCATATTATGCAGTTGTTATCGCTAGAACTGTAATAATTATACTTATTACTTACATTATTCTCAATATAACATGCATTGTTACCCATATTATGCAGTTATTATCGATAGAACTGTAATAAATATACTTATTACTTTTATTATTATCAATAGAACATGCACTATTAGCCATATTTTACTATTATTATCGCAAGAACTATAATTATTATATTTATTACTCCCGATATTATCAATATAACATGCATTATTACCCATATAATACAGTTATTATCGCTAGAACCGTAATAATTATACTTATTACTTATATTATTAGCAATATAACGTGCATTATTACCCATAGAATGCAGTTATTATCGCTAGAACTGTAATAATTATACTTATTACTTTTATTATTATCAATATAACATGCATTATTACACATATAATACAGTTATTATCGCTAGAACCGTAATAATTATACTTATTACTTATATTATTATCAATATAACATGCATTGTTACCCATATTATGCAGTTATTATCGCTAGAACTGTAATAATTATACTTATGACTTATATTATTAGCAATGTAACGAGCATTATTACCCATATTATGCAGTTATTATCGCTAGAACTGTAATAATTATACTTATTACTTATATTATTCTCAATATAACATGAATTATTACCCATATTATGCAGTTATAATCGGTAGAACTATAATAAATATACTTACTACTTTTATTGTCGTCAATATAACGTGCATTATTACCCATATTATGCAGTTATTATCGATAGAACTATAATAAATATACTTATTACTTTTATTATTATCAATATAACATGCACTATTAGCCATATTTTACTATTATTATCGCTAGAACTATAATAATTATACTTATTACTCCCGATATTATCAATATAACATGCATTATTACGCATATAATGCAGTTATTATCGCTAGAAATGTAATAATTATACTGATTACTTATATTATTCTCAATATAACATGCATTGTTACCCATATTATGCAGTTATTATCGACAGAACTATAATTAATATACTTATTACTTTTATTATTATCAATATAACGTGCATTATTACCCATATTATGCAGTTATTATCGCTAGAACTGTAATAATTATACTTATTACTTACATTATTCTCAATATAACATGCATTGTTACCCATATTATGCAGTTATTATCGATAGAACTGTAATAAATATACTTATTACTTTTATTATTATCAATATAACATGCACTATTAGCCATATTGTACTATTATTATCGCTAGAAATATAGTAATTATACTTATTACTCCCGATATTATCAATATAACATGCATTATTACCCATATAATGCAGTTATTATCGATAGAACTGTAATAAATATACTTATTACTTTTATTATTATCAATATAACGTGCATTATTACCCATATTATGCAGTTATTATCGATAGAACTATAATAAATATACTTATTACTTTCATTATTATCAATGTAACATGCATTATTAGCCATATTATGCAGTTATTATGGACCGAAGGAAAATACATATACTTATTACTTTTATTATTATCAATATAACATGCACTATTAGCCATATTTTACTATTATTATCGCTGGAACTAATATAATTATACTTATTACTCCCAATATTATCAATATAACATGCATTATTACCCATATAATGCAGTTATATTCGCTAGAACTGTAATAATTATACTTATTACTTATATTATTAGCAATCCAACGTGCATTATTACCCAAATAATGCAGTTGTAATAGCTAGAACTATAATAAATATACTTAGTACTTTTATTATCATCAATATAACATGCATTATTACCCATATTATGCGGTTATTATCGATAGAACTATAATAAATATACTTAGTACTTTTATTATCATCTATATAACATGCATTATTACGCATATTATGCCGTTATTATCGCTAGAACTGTAATAATTATACTTACTACTCCCGATATTATCAATATAACATGAATTATTACGCATATTATGCAGTTATTATCGCTAGAACCGTAATAATTTTACTTATTACTTATATTATTAGCAATATAACGTGCATTATTACCCATATTATGCAGTTATTATCGATAGAACTATAATAAATATACTTATTACTTTTATTATTATCAATATAACATGCATTATTACCCAAATAATGCAGTTATTATCGCTAGAACTGTAATAATTATACTTATTACTTATATTATTCTCATTATAACATGAATTATTACCCATATTATGCAGTTATAATCGGTAGAACTATAATAAATATACTTACTACTTTTATTATCATCAATATAACGTGCATTATTAGCCATATTGTACTATTATTATCGCTAGAAATATAGTAATTATACTTATTACTCCCGATATTATCAATATAACATGCATTATTACCCATATAATGCAGTTATTATCGATAGAACTGTAATAAATATGCTTATTACTTTTATTATTATCAATATAACGTGCATTATTACCCATATTATGCAGTTATTATCGATAGAACTATAATAAATATACTTACTACTTTTATTATCATCAACATAACGTGCATTACTACCCATATTATGCAGTTATTATCGATAGAACTGTAATAAATATACTTATTACTTTTATTATTATCAATATAACATGCACTATTAGCCATATTGTACTATTATTATCGCTAGAAGTATAGTAATTATACTTATTACTCCCGATATTATCAATATAACATGCATTATTACCCATATAATGCAGTTATATTCGCTAGAACTGCAATAATTATACTTATTACTTATATTATTAGCAATCCAACGTGCATTATTACCCAAATAATGCAGTTGTAATAGCTAGAACTATAATAAATGTACTTAGTACTTTTATTATCATCAATATAACATGCATTATTACCCATATTATGCAGTTATTATCGATAGAACTATAATAAATATACTTAGTACTTTTATTATCATCTATATAACATGCATTATTACGCATATTATGCAGTTATTATCGCTAGAACTGTAATAATTATACTTACTGCTCCCGATATTATCAATATAACATGAATTATTACGCATATTATGCAGTTATTATCGCTAGAACCGTAATAATTTTACTTATTACTTATATTATTAGCAATATAACGTGCATTATTACCCATATTATGCAGTTATTATCGATAGAACTATAATAAATATACTTATTACTTTTATTATTATCAATATAACATGCATTATTACCCAAATAATGAAGTTATTATCGCTAGAACTGTAATGGTTATACTTATTACTTATATTATTCTCATTATAACATGAATTATTACCCATATTATGCAGTTATAATCGGTAGAACTATAATAAATATACTTACTACTTTTATTATCATCAATATAACGTGCATTATTACCCATATTATGCAGTTATTATCGATAGAACTATAATAAATATACTTATTACTTTTATTATTATCAATATAACATGCATTATTAGCCATATTATGCAGTTATTATCGCTAGAACTATAATAAATATACGTATTACTTTTATTATCATCAGTATAACATGCATTATTACCCATATTATGCAGTTTCTATCGATAGAACTGTAATAAATATACTTATTACTTTTATTATTATCAATATAACATGCACTATTAGCCATATTTTACTATTATTATCGCTAGAACTATAATAATTATACTTATTACTCCCGATATTATCAATATAACATGCACTATTACGCATATAATGCAGTTATTATCGCTAGAACTGTAATAATTATACTTATTACTTATATTATTCTCAATATAACATGCATTGTTACCCATATTATGCAGTTATTATCGACAGAACTATAATTAATATACTTATTACTTTTATTATTATCAATAGAACATGCACTATTAGCCATATTGCACTACTATTATCCCTAGAACTATAGTAATTATACTTATTACTTATATTATTCTCAATATAACATGCATTATTACCCATATTATGCAGTTATAATCGGTAGAACTATAATAAATATACTTACCACTTTTATTATCATCAATATAACGTGCATTATTACCCATATTATGCAGTTATTATCGATAGAACTATAATAAATATACTTATTACTTTTATTATTATCAATATAACAGGCACTCTTAGCCATATTTTACTTAGCCATATACTTAGCCATATTTCTAGTATTATCGCTAGAACTGTAGTAATTATACTGATTACTCCCGATATTATCAATATAACATCCATTATTACCCAAATAATGCAGTTATTATCGCTAGAACTGTAATAATTATACTTATTACTTATATTATTCTCAATATAACATGCATTTTACCCATATTATGCAGTTATAATCGGTAGAACTATAATAAATATACTTACTACTTTTATTATCATCAATATAACGTGCATTATTACCCATATTATGCAGTTATTATCGATAGAACTATAATAAATATACTTATTACTTTTATTATTATCAATATAACATGCATTATTACCCATGTAATACAGTTATTATCGCTAGAACCGTAATAATTATACTTATTACTTATATTATTAGCAATATAACGTGCATTATTACCCATAGAATGCAGTTATTATCGCTAGAACTGTAATAATTATACTTATTACTTTTATTATTATCAATATAACATGCATTATTACACATATAATACAGTTATTATCGCTAGAACCGTAATAATTATACTTATTACTTATATTATTATCAATATAACATGCATTGTTACCCATATTATGCAGTTATTATCGCTAGAACTGTAATAATTATACTTATTACTTATATTATTAGCAATGTAACGAGCATTATTACCCATATTATGCAGTTATTATCGCTAGAACTGTAATAATTATACTTATTACTTATATTATTCTCAATATAACATGAATTATTACCCATATTATGCAGTTATAATCGGTAGAACTATAATAAATATACTTACTACTTTTATTACCGTCAATATAACGTGCATTATTACCCATATTATGCAGTTATTATCGATAGAACTATAATAAATATACTTATTACTTTTATTATTATCAATATAACATGCACTATTAGCCATATTTTACTAATATTATCGCTAGAACTATAATAATTATACTTATTACTCCCGATATTATCAATATAACATGCATTATTACGCATATAATGCAGTTCTTATCGCTAGGAATGTAATAATTATACTTATTACTTATATTATTCTCAATATAACATGCATTGTTACCCATATTATGCAGTTATTATCGACAGAACTATAATAAATATACTTATTACTTTTATTATTATCAATAGAACATGCACTATTAGCCATATTGCACTATTATTATCCCTAGAACTATAGTAATTATACTTATTACTTATATTATTCTCAATATAACATGCATTATTACCCATATTATGCAGTTATAATCGGTAGAACTATAATAAATATACTTACTACTTTTATTATCATCAATATAACGTGCATTATTACCCATATTATGCAGTTATTATCGATAGAACTATAATAAATATACTTATTACTTTTATTATTATCAATATAACATGCATTATTAGCCCTATTATGCAGTTATTATAGCTAGAACTATAATAAATATACGTATTACTTTTATTATCATCAATATAACATGCATTATTACCCATATTATGCAATTTCTATCGATAGAACTGTAATATATATACTTATTACTTTTATTATTATCAATATAACATGCACTATTAGCCATATTTTACTATTATTATCGCTAGAACTATAATAATTATACTTATTACTCCCGATATTATCAATATAACATGCATTATTACGCATATAATGCAGTTATTATCGCTAGAACTGTAATAATTATACTTATTACTTATATTATTCTCAATATAACATGCATTGTTACCCATATTATGCAGTTATTATCGACAGAACTATAATTAATATACTTATTACTTTTATTATTATCAATAGAACATGCACTATTAGCCATATTGCACTACTATTATCCCTAGAACTATAGTAATTATACTTATTACTTATATTATTCTCAATATAACATGCATTATTACCCATATTATGCAGTTATAATCGGTAGAACTATAATAAATATACTTACCACTTTTATTATCATCAATATAACGTGCATTATTACCCATATTATGCAGTTATTATCGATAGAACTATAATAAATATACTTATTACTTTTATTATTATCAATATAACAGGCACTCTTAGCCATATTTTACTTAGCCATATACTTAGCCATATTTCTAGTATTATCGCTAGAACTGTAGTAATTATACTGATTACTCCCGATATTATCAATATAACATCCATTATTACCCAAATAATGCAGTTATTATCGCTAGAACTGTAATAATTATACTTATTACTTATATTATTCTCAATATAACATGCATTTTACCCATATTATGCAGTTATAATCGGTAGAACTATAATAAATATACTTACTACTTTTATTATCATCAATATAACGTGCATTATTACCCATATTATGCAGTTATTATCGATAGAACTATAATAAATATACTTATTACTTTTATTATTATCAATATAACATGCATTATTACCCATGTAATACAGTTATTATCGCTAGAACCGTAATAATTATACTTATTACTTATATTATTAGCAATATAACGTGCATTATTACCCATACAATGCAGTTATTATCGCTAGAACTGTAATAATTATACTTATTACTTATATTATTCTCAATATAACATGCATTGTTACCCATATTATGCAGTTATTATCGATAGAACTGTAATAAATATACTTATTACTTTTATTATTATCAATAGAACATGCACTATTAGCCATATTTTACTATTATTATCGCAAGAACTATAATTATTATATTTATTACTCCCGATATTATCAATATAACATGCATTATTACCCATATTATGCAGTTATTATCGCTAGAACCGTAATAATTTTACTTATTACTTATATTATTAGCAATATAACGGTCATTATTACCCATATTATGCAGTTATTATCGATAGAACTATAATAAATATACTTATTACTTTTATTATTATCAATATAACATGCATTATTACCCAAATAATGCAGTTATTATCGCTAGAACTGTAATAATTATACTTATTACTTATATTATTCTCATTATAACATGAATTATTACCCATATTATGCAGTTATAATCGGTAGAACTATAATAAATATACTTACTACTTTTATTATCATCAATATAACGTGCATTATTACCCATATTATGCAGTTATTATCGATAGAACTATAATAAATATACTTATTACTTTTATTATTATCAATATAACATGCATTATTAGCCATATTATGCAGTTATTATCGCTAGAACTATAATAAATATACGTATTACTTTTATTATCATCAGTATAACATGCATTATTACCCATATTATGCAGTTTCTATCGATAGAACTGTAATAAATATACTTATTACTTTTATTATTATCAATATAACATGCACTATTAGCCATAATTTACTATTATTATCGCTAGAACTATAATAATTATACTTATTACTCCCGATATTATCAATATAACATGCACTATTAGGCATATAATGCAGTTATTATCGCTAGAAATGTAATAATTATACTTATTACTTATATTATTCTCAATATAACATGCATTGTTACCCATATTATGCAGTTATTATCGACAGAACTATAATAAATATACTTATTACTTTTATTATTATCAATAGAACATGCACTATTAGCCATATTGCACTATTATTATCCCTAGAACTATAGTAATTATACTTATTACTTATATTATTCTCAATATAACATGCATTATTACCCATATTATGCAGTTATAATCGGTAGAACTATAATAAATATACTTACTACTTTTATTATCATCAATATAACGTGCATTATTACCCATATTATGCAGTTATTATCGATAGAACTATAATAAATATACTTATTACTTTTATTATTATCAATATAACATGCATTATTAGCCCTATTATGCAGTTATTATAGCTAGAACTATAATAAATATACGTATTACTTTTATTATCATCAATATAACATGCATTATTACCCATATTATGCAATTTCTATCGATAGAACTGTAATATATATACTTATTACTTTTATTATTATCAATATAACATGCACTATTAGCCATATTTTACTATTATTATCGCTAGAACTATAATAATTATACTTATTACTCCCGATATTATCAATATAACATGCATTATTACGCATATAATGCAGTTATTATCGCTAGAACTGTAATAATTATACTTATTACTTATATTATTCTCAATATAACATGCATTGTTACCCATATTATGCAGTTATTATCGACAGAACTATAATTAATATACTTATTACTTTTATTATTATCAATAGAACATGCACTATTAGCCATATTGCACTACTATTATCCCTAGAACTATAGTAATTATACTTATTACTTATATTATTCTCAATATAACATGCATTATTACCCATATTATGCAGTTATAATCGGTAGAACTATAATAAATATACTTACCACTTTTATTATCATCAATATAACGTGCATTATTACCCATATTATGCAGTTATTATCGATAGAACTATAATAAATATACTTATTACTTTTATTATTATCAATATAACAGGCACTCTTAGCCATATTTTACTTAGCCATATACTTAGCCATATTTCTAGTATTATCGCTAGAACTGTAGTAATTATACTGATTACTCCCGATATTATCAATATAACATCCATTATTACCCAAATAATGCAGTTATTATCGCTAGAACTGTAATAATTATACTTATTACTTATATTATTCTCAATATAACATGCATTTTACCCATATTATGCAGTTATAATCGGTAGAACTATAATAAATATACTTACTACTTTTATTATCATCAATATAACGTGCATTATTACCCATATTATGCAGTTATTATCGATAGAACTATAATAAATATACTTATTACTTTTATTATTATCAATATAACATGCATTATTACCCATGTAATACAGTTATTATCGCTAGAACCGTAATAATTATACTTATTACTTATATTATTAGCAATATAACGTGCATTATTACCCATACAATGCAGTTATTATCGCTAGAACTGTAATAATTATACTTATTACTTATATTATTCTCAATATAACATGCATTGTTACCCATATTATGCAGTTATTATCGATAGAACTGTAATAAATATACTTATTACTTTTATTATTATCAATAGAACATGCACTATTAGCCATATTTTACTATTATTATCGCAAGAACTATAATTATTATATTTATTACTCCCGATATTATCAATATAACATGCATTATTACCCATATTATGCAGTTATTATCGCTAGAACCGTAATAATTTTACTTATTACTTATATTATTAGCATTATAACGGTCATTATTACCCATATTATGCAGTTATTATCGATAGAACTATAATAAATATACTTATTACTTTTATTATTATCAATATAACATGCATTATTACCCAAATAATGCAGTTATTATCGCTAGAACTGTAATAATTATACTTATTACTTATATTATTCTCATTATAACATGAATTATTACCCATATTATGCAGTTATAATCGGTAGAACTATAATAAATATACTTACTACTTTTATTATCATCAATATAACGTGCATTATTACCCATATTATGCAGTTATTATCGATAGAACTATAATAAATATACTTATTACTTTTATTATTATCAATATAACATGCATTATTAGCCATATTATGCAGTTATTATCGCTAGAACTATAATAAATATACGTATTACTTTTATTATCATCAGTATAACATGCATTATTACCCATATTATGCAGTTTCTATCGATAGAACTGTAATAAATATACTTATTACTTTTATTATTATCAATATAACATGCACTATTAGCCATAATTTACTATTATTATCGCTAGAACTATAATAATTATACTTATTACTCCCGATATTATCAATATAACATGCATTATTAGGCATATAATGCAGTTATTATCGCTAGAAATGTAATAATTATACTTATTACTTATATTATTCTCAATATAACATGCATTGTTACCCATATTATGCAGTTATTATCGACAGAACTATAATAAATATACTTATTACTTATATTGTTAGCAATGTAACGAGCATTATTACCCATATTATGCAGTTATTATCGCTAGAACTGTAATAATTATACTTATTACTTATATTATTCTCAATATAACATGAATTATTACCCATATTATGCAGTTATAATCGGTAGAACTATAATAAATATACTTACTACTTTTATTATCGTCAATATAACGTGCATTATTACCCATATTATGCAGTTATTATCGATAGAACTATAATAAATATACTTATTACTTTTATTATTATCAATATAACATGCACTATTAGCCATATTTTACTATTATTATCGCTAGAACTACAATAATTATACTTATTACTCCCGATATTATCAATATAACATGCATTATTACGCATATAATGCAGTTATTATCGCTAGGAATGTAATAATTATACTTATTACTTATATTATTCTCAATATAACATGCATTGTTACCCATATTATGCAGTTATTATCGACAGAACTATAATAAATATACTTATTACTTTTATTATTACCAATAGAACATGCACTATTAGCCATATAATGCAGTTATTATCGCTAGAACTGTAATAATTATACTTATTACTTATATTATTAGCAATGTAACGTGCATTATTACCCATATTTGCAGTTATTATCGCTAGAACTGTAATAATTATACTTATTACTTATATTATTCTCAATATAACATGCATTGTTACCCATATTATGCAGTTATTATCGCTATAACTGTAATAATTATACTTATTACTTTCATTATTATCAATATAACATGCACTATTAGCCATATTTTACTATTATTATCGCTAGAACTATAATAATTATACTTATTACTCCCGATATTATCAATATAACATGTATTATTACCCATATAATGCAGTTATTATCGCTACAACTGTAATAATTATACTTATTACTTATATTATTAGCAATGTAACGTGCATTATTACCCATATTATGCAGTTATTATCGCTAGAACTGTAATAATTATACTTATTACTTACATTATTCTCAATATAACATGCATTGTTACCCATATTATGCAGTTATTATCGATAGAACTGTAATAAATATACATATTACTTTTATTATTATCAATATAACATGCACTATTAGCCATATTTTACTATTATTATCGCTAGAACTATAATAATTATGCTTATTACTCCCGATATTATCAATATAACATGCATTATTACGCATATAATACAGTTATTATCGCTAGGAATGTAATAATTATACTTATTACTTATATTATTCTCAATATAACATGCATTGTTACCCATATTATGCAGTTATTATCGACAGAACTATAATAAATATACTTATTACTTTTATTATTACCAATAGAACATGCACTATTAGCCATATAATGCAGTTATTATCGCTAGAACTGTAATAATTATACTTATTACTTATATTATTAGCAATGTAACGTGCATTATTACCCATATTTGCATGTTATTATCGCTAGAACTGTAATAATTATACTTATTACTTATATTATTCTCAATATAACATGCATTGTTACCCATATTATGCAGTTATTATCGCTATAACTGTAATAATTATACTTATTACTTTTATTATTATCAATATAACATGCATTATTACCCATGTAATACAGTTATTATCGCTAGAACCGTAATAATTATACTTATTACTTATATTATTAGCAATATAACGTGCATTATTACCCATACAATGCAGTTATTATCGCTAGAACTGTAATAATTATACTTATTACTTATATTATTCTCAATATAACATGCATTGTTACCCATATTATGCAGTTATTATCGATAGAACTGTAATAAATATACTTATTACTTTTATTATTATCAATAGAACATGCACTATTAGCCATATTTTACTATTATTATCGCAAGAACTATAATTATTATATTTATTACTCCCGATATTATCAATATAACATGCATTATTACCCATATTATGCAGTTATTATCGCTAGAACCGTAATAATTTTACTTATTACTTATATTATTAGCAATATAACGGTCATTATTACCCATATTATGCAGTTATTATCGATAGAACTATAATAAATATACTTATTACTTTTATTATTATCAATATAACATGCATTATTACCCAAATAATGCAGTTATTATCGCTAGAACTGTAATAATTATACTTATTACTTATATTATTCTCATTATAACATGAATTATTACCCATATTATGCAGTTATAATCGGTAGAACTATAATAAATATACTTACTACTTTTATTATCATCAATATAACGTGCATTATTACCCATATTATGCAGTTATTATCGATAGAACTATAATAAATATACTTATTACTTTTATTATTATCAATATAACATGCATTATTAGCCATATTATGCAGTTATTATCGCTAGAACTATAATAAATATACGTATTACTTTTATTATCATCAGTATAACATGCATTATTACCCATATTATGCAGTTTCTATCGATAGAACTGTAATAAATATACTTATTACTTTTATTATTATCAATATAACATGCACTATTAGCCATAATTTACTATTATTATCGCTAGAACTATAATAATTATACTTATTACTCCCGATATTATCAATATAACATGCACTATTAGGCATATAATGCAGTTATTATCGCTAGAAATGTAATAATTATACTTATTACTTATATTATTCTCAATATAACATGCATTGTTACCCATATTATGCAGTTATTATCGACAGAACTATAATAAATATACTTATTACTTTTATTATTATCAATAGAACATGCACTATTAGCCATATTGCACTATTATTATCCCTAGAACTATAGTAATTATACTTATTACTTATATTATTCTCAATATAACATGCATTATTACCCATATTATGCAGTTATAATCGGTAGAACTATAATAAATATACTTACTACTTTTATTATCATCAATATAACGTGCATTATTACCCATATTATGCAGTTATTATCGATAGAACTATAATAAATATACTTATTACTTTTATTATTATCAATATAACATGCATTATTAGCCCTATTATGCAGTTATTATAGCTAGAACTATAATAAATATACGTATTACTTTTATTATCATCAATATAACATGCATTATTACCCATATTATGCAATTTCTATCGATAGAACTGTAATATATATACTTATTACTTTTATTATTATCAATATAACATGCACTATTAGCCATATTTTACTATTATTATCGCTAGAACTATAATAATTATACTTATTACTCCCGATATTATCAATATAACATGCATTATTACGCATATAATGCAGTTATTATCGCTAGAACTGTAATAATTATACTTATTACTTATATTATTCTCAATATAACATGCATTGTTACCCATATTATGCAGTTATTATCGACAGAACTATAATTAATATACTTATTACTTTTATTATTATCAATAGAACATGCACTATTAGCCATATTGCACTACTATTATCCCTAGAACTATAGTAATTATACTTATTACTTATATTATTCTCAATATAACATGCATTATTACCCATATTATGCAGTTATAATCGGTAGAACTATAATAAATATACTTACCACTTTTATTATCATCAATATAACGTGCATTATTACCCATATTATGCAGTTATTATCGATAGAACTATAATAAATATACTTATTACTTTTATTATTATCAATATAACAGGCACTCTTAGCCATATTTTACTTAGCCATATACTTAGCCATATTTCTAGTATTATCGCTAGAACTGTAGTAATTATACTGATTACTCCCGATATTATCAATATAACATCCATTATTACCCAAATAATGCAGTTATTATCGCTAGAACTGTAATAATTATACTTATTACTTATATTATTCTCAATATAACATGCATTTTACCCATATTATGCAGTTATAATCGGTAGAACTATAATAAATATACTTACTACTTTTATTATCATCAATATAACGTGCATTATTACCCATATTATGCAGTTATTATCGATAGAACTATAATAAATATACTTATTACTTTTATTATTATCAATATAACATGCATTATTACCCATGTAATACAGTTATTATCGCTAGAACCGTAATAATTATACTTATTACTTATATTATTAGCAATATAACGTGCATTATTACCCATACAATGCAGTTATTATCGCTAGAACTGTAATAATTATACTTATTACTTATATTATTCTCAATATAACATGCATTGTTACCCATATTATGCAGTTATTATCGATAGAACTGTAATAAATATACTTATTACTTTTATTATTATCAATAGAACATGCACTATTAGCCATATTTTACTATTATTATCGCAAGAACTATAATTATTATATTTATTACTCCCGATATTATCAATATAACATGCATTATTACCCATATTATGCAGTTATTATCGCTAGAACCGTAATAATTTTACTTATTACTTATATTATTAGCATTATAACGGTCATTATTACCCATATTATGCAGTTATTATCGATAGAACTATAATAAATATACTTATTACTTTTATTATTATCAATATAACATGCATTATTACCCAAATAATGCAGTTATTATCGCTAGAACTGTAATAATTATACTTATTACTTATATTATTCTCATTATAACATGAATTATTACCCATATTATGCAGTTATAATCGGTAGAACTATAATAAATATACTTACTACTTTTATTATCATCAATATAACGTGCATTATTACCCATATTATGCAGTTATTATCGATAGAACTATAATAAATATACTTATTACTTTTATTATTATCAATATAACATGCATTATTAGCCATATTATGCAGTTATTATCGCTAGAACTATAATAAATATACGTATTACTTTTATTATCATCAGTATAACATGCATTATTACCCATATTATGCAGTTTCTATCGATAGAACTGTAATAAATATACTTATTACTTTTATTATTATCAATATAACATGCACTATTAGCCATAATTTACTATTATTATCGCTAGAACTATAATAATTATACTTATTACTCCCGATATTATCAATATAACATGCATTATTAGGCATATAATGCAGTTATTATCGCTAGAAATGTAATAATTATACTTATTACTTATATTATTCTCAATATAACATGCATTGTTACCCATATTATGCAGTTATTATCGACAGAACTATAATAAATATACTTATTACTTATATTGTTAGCAATGTAACGAGCATTATTACCCATATTATGCAGTTATTATCGCTAGAACTGTAATAATTATACTTATTACTTATATTATTCTCAATATAACATGAATTATTACCCATATTATGCAGTTATAATCGGTAGAACTATAATAAATATACTTACTACTTTTATTATCGTCAATATAACGTGCATTATTACCCATATTATGCAGTTATTATCGATAGAACTATAATAAATATACTTATTACTTTTATTATTATCAATATAACATGCACTATTAGCCATATTTTACTATTATTATCGCTAGAACTACAATAATTATACTTATTACTCCCGATATTATCAATATAACATGCATTATTACGCATATAATGCAGTTATTATCGCTAGGAATGTAATAATTATACTTATTACTTATATTATTCTCAATATAACATGCATTGTTACCCATATTATGCAGTTATTATCGACAGAACTATAATAAATATACTTATTACTTTTATTATTACCAATAGAACATGCACTATTAGCCATATAATGCAGTTATTATCGCTAGAACTGTAATAATTATACTTATTACTTATATTATTAGCAATGTAACGTGCATTATTACCCATATTTGCAGTTATTATCGCTAGAACTGTAATAATTATACTTATTACTTATATTATTCTCAATATAACATGCATTGTTACCCATATTATGCAGTTATTATCGCTATAACTGTAATAATTATACTTATTACTTTCATTATTATCAATATAACATGCACTATTAGCCATATTTTACTATTATTATCGCTAGAACTATAATAATTATACTTATTACTCCCGATATTATCAATATAACATGTATTATTACCCATATAATGCAGTTATTATCGCTACAACTGTAATAATTATACTTATTACTTATATTATTAGCAATGTAACGTGCATTATTACCCATATTATGCAGTTATTATCGCTAGAACTGTAATAATTATACTTATTACTTACATTATTCTCAATATAACATGCATTGTTACCCATATTATGCAGTTATTATCGATAGAACTGTAATAAATATACATATTACTTTTATTATTATCAATATAACATGCACTATTAGCCATATTTTACTATTATTATCGCTAGAACTATAATAATTATGCTTATTACTCCCGATATTATCAATATAACATGCATTATTACGCATATAATACAGTTATTATCGCTAGGAATGTAATAATTATACTTATTACTTATATTATTCTCAATATAACATGCATTGTTACCCATATTATGCAGTTATTATCGACAGAACTATAATAAATATACTTATTACTTTTATTATTACCAATAGAACATGCACTATTAGCCATATAATGCAGTTATTATCGCTAGAACTGTAATAATTATACTTATTACTTATATTATTAGCAATGTAACGTGCATTATTACCCATATTTGCATGTTATTATCGCTAGAACTGTAATAATTATACTTATTACTTATATTATTCTCAATATAACATGCATTGTTACCCATATTATGCAGTTATTATCGCTATAACTGTAATAATTATACTTATTACTTTTATTATTATCAATATAACATGCACTATTAGCCATATTTTACTATTATTATCGCTAGAACTATAATAATTATACTTATTACTCCCGATATTATCAATATAACATGTATTATTACCCATATAATGCAGTTATTATCGCTACAACTGTAATAATTATACTTATTACTTATATTATTAGCAATGTAACGTGCATTATTACCCATATTATGCAGTTATTATCGCTAGAACTGTAATAATTATACTTATTACTTACATTATTCTCAATATAACATGCATTGTTACCCATATTATGCAGTTATTATCGATAGAACTGTAATAAATATACATATTACTTTTATTATTATCAATAGAACATGCACTATTAGCCATATTTTACTATTATTATCGCTAGAACTATAATAATTATACTTATTACTCCCGATATTATCAATATAACATCCATTATTACCCAAATAATGCAGTTATTATCGCTAGAACTGTAATAATTATACTTATAACTTATATTATTCTCAATATAACATGAATTATTACCCATATTATGCAGTTATAATCGGTAGAACTATAATAAATATACTTACTACTTTTATTATCATCAATATAACGTGCATTATT
This sequence comes from Megachile leachella, assembly GCA_963576845.1. Classification (NCBI taxonomy): domain Eukaryota; kingdom Metazoa; phylum Arthropoda; class Insecta; order Hymenoptera; family Megachilidae; genus Megachile; species Megachile leachella. The sequence continues at coordinate 198,926 of CAUYWW010000107.1, read as the reverse complement.
ACCCATATTATGCAGTTATTATCGATAGAACTATAATAAATATACTTACTACTTTTATTATCATCAATATGACGTGCATTATTACCCATATTATGCAGTTATTATCGATAGAACTATAATAAATATACTTATTACTTTTATTATTATCAATATAACATGCATTATTAGCCATATTATGCAGTTATTATCGCTAGAACTATAATAAATATACGTATTACTTTTATTATCATCAATATAACATGCATTATTACCCATATTATGCAGTTTCTATCGATAGAACTGTAACAAATATACTTATTACTTTTATTATTATCAATAGAACATGCACTATTAGCCATATTTTACTATTATTATCGCAAGAACTATAATTATTATATTTATTACTCCCGATATTATCAATATAACATGCATTATTACCCATATAATACAGTTATTATCGCTAGAACCGTAATAATTATACTTATTACTTATATTATTAGCAATATAACGTGCATTATTACCCATACAATGCAGTTATTATCGCTAGAACTGTAATAATTATACTTATTACTTTTATTATTATCAATATAACATGCATTATTACACATATAATACAGTTATTATCGCTCGAACCGTAATAATTATACTTATTACTTATATTATTATCAATATAACATGCATTGTTACCCATATTATGCAGTTATTATCGCTAGAACTGTAATAATTATACTTATTACTTATATTATTAGCAATGTAACGAGCATTATTACCCATATTATGCAGTTATTATCGCTAGAACTGTAATAATTATACTTATTACTTATATTATTCTCAATATAACATGAATTATTACCCATATTATGCAGTTATAATCGGTAGAACTATAATAAATATACTTACTACTTTTATTATCGTCAATATAACGTGCATTATTACCCATATTATGCAGTTATTATCGATAGAACTATAATAAATATACTTATTACTTTTATTATTATCAATATAACATGCACTATTAGCCATATTTTACTATTATTATCGCTAGAACTATAATAATTACACTTATTACTCCCGATATTATCAATATAACATGCATTATTACGCATATAATGCAGTTATTATCGCTAGGAATGTAATAATTATACTTATTACTTATATTATTCTCAATATAACATGCATTGTTACCCATATTATGCAGTTATTATCGACAGAACTATAATAAATATACTTATTACTTTTATTATTACCAATAGAACATGCACTATTAGCCATATAATGCAGTTATTATCGCTAGAACTGTAATAATTATACTTATTACTTATATTATTAGCAATGTAACGTGCATTATTACCCATATTTGCAGTTATTATCGCTAGAACTGTAATAATTATACTTATTACTTATATTATTCTCAATATAACATGCATTGTTACCCATATTATGCAGTTATTATCGCTACAACTGTAATAATTATACTTATTACTTATATTATTAGCAATGTAACGTGCATTATTACCCATATTATGCAGTTATTATCGCTAGAACTGTAATAATTATACTTATTACTTTCATTATTCTTAATATAACATGCATTGTTACCCATATTATGCAGTTATTATCGATAGAACTGTAATAAATATACATATTACTTTTATTATTATCAATAGAACATGCACTATTAGCCATATTTTACTATTATTATCGCTAGAACTATAATAATTATACTTATTACTCCCGATATTATCAATATAACATCCATTATTACCCAAATAATGCAGTTATTATCGCTAGAACTGTAATAATTATACTTATTACTTATATTATTCTCAATATAACATGAATTATTACCCATATTATGCAGTTATAATCGGTAGAACTATAATAAATATACTTACTACTTTTATTATCGTCAATATAACGTGCATTATTACCCATATTATGCAGTTATTATCGATAGAACTATAATAAATATACTTATTACTTTTATTATTATCAATATAACATGCATTATTAGCCATATTATGCAGTTATTATCGCTAGAACTATAATAAATATACGTATTACTTTTATTATCATCAATATAACATGCATTATTACCCATATTATGCAGTTTCTATCGATAGAACTGTAATAAATATACTTATTACTTTTGTTATTATCAATATAACAGGCACTCTTAGCCATATTTTACTAGTATTACCGCTAGGACTGTAATAATTATACTCATTACTTATATTATTATCAATATAACGTGCATTATTACCCATATTATGCAGTTATTATCGCTAGAACTGTAATAATTATACTTATTACTTATATTATTATCAATATAACATGCATTATTACCCATATAATGGAGCTATTATCGCTAGAACTGTAATAATTATACTTATTACTTTTGTTATTATCAATATAACATGCATTATCACCCATATAATGCAGTTATTATCGACAGAAGTATAATAAATATACTTATTACTTTTATTATTATCAATATAACATGCACTATTAGCCATATTTTACTATTATTATCGCGAGAACTATAATAATTATACTTATTACTCCCGATATTATCAATATAACATGCATTGTTACCCATATTATGCAGTTATTATCGCTAGAACTGTAATAATTATACTTATTACTTATATTATTAGCAATGTAACGAGCATTATTACCCATATTATGCAGTTATTATCGCTAGAACTGTAATAATTATACTTATTACTTATATTATTCTCAATATAACATGCATTGTTACCCATATTATGCAGTTATTATCGACAGAACTATAATAAATATACTTATTACTTTTATTATTACCAATAGAACATGCACTATTAGCCATATAATGCAGTTATTATCGCTAGAACTGTAATAATTATACTTATTACTTATATTATTAGCAATGTAACGTGCATTATTACCCATATTTGCAGTTATTATCGCTAGAACTGTAATAATTATACTTATTACTTATATTATTCTCAATATAACATGCATTGTTACCCATATTATGCAGTTATTATCGCTAGAACTGTAATAATTATACTTATTACTTTTATTATTATCAATATAACATGCACTATTAGCCATATTTTACTATTATTATCGCTAGAACTATAATAATTATACTTATTACTCCCGATATTATCAATATAACATGCATTATTACCCATATAATGCAGTTATTATCGCTAGAACTGTAATAATTATACTTATTACTTATATTATTAGCAATGTAACGTGCATTATTACCCATATTATGCAGTTATTATCGCTAGAACTGTAATAATTATACTTATTACTTACATTATTCTCAATATAACATGCATTGTTACCCATATTATGCAGTTATTATCGATAGAACTGTAATAAATATACTTATTACTTTTATTATTATCAATATAACATGCATTATTACACATATAATACAGTTATTATCGCTCGAACCGTAATAATTATACTTATTACTTATATTATTATCAATATAACATGCATTGTTACCCATATTATGCAGTTATTATCGCTAGAACTGTAATAATTATACTTATTACTTATATTATTAGCAATGTAACGAGCATTATTACCCATATTATGCAGTTATTATCGCTAGAACTGTAATAATTATACTTATTACTTATATTATTCTCAATATAACATGAATTATTACCCATATTATGCAGTTATAATCGGTAGAACTATAATAAATATACTTACTACTTTTATTATCGTCAATATAACGTGCATTATTACCCATATTATGCAGTTATTATCGATAGAACTATAATAAATATACTTATTACTTTTATTATTATCAATATAACATGCACTATTAGCCATATTTTACTATTATTATCGCTAGAACTATAATAATTATACTTATTACTCCCGACATTATCAATATAACATGTATTATTACCCATATAATGCAGTTATTATCGCTACAACTGTAATAATTATACTTATTACTTATATTATTAGCAATGTAACGTGCATTATTACCCATATTATGCAGTTATTATCGCTAGAACTGTAATAATTATACTTATTACTTACATTATTCTCAATATAACATGCATTGTTACCCATATTATGCAGTTATTATCGATAGAACTGTAATAAATATACATATTACTTTTATTATTATCAATAGAACATGCACTATTAGCCATATTTTACTATTATTATCGCTAGAACTATAATAATTATACTTATTACTCCCGATATTATCAATATAACATCCATTATTACCCAAATAATGCAGTTATTATCGCTAGAACTGTAATAATTATACTTATTACTTATATTATTCTCAATATAACATGAATTATTACCCATATTATGCAGTTATAATCGGTAGAACTATAATAAATATACTTACTACTTTTATTATCGTCAATATAACGTGCATTATTACCCATATTATGCAGTTATTATCGATAGAACTATAATAAATATACTTATTACTTTTATTATTATCAATATAACATGCATTATTAGCCATATTATGCAGTTATTATCGCTAGAACTATAATAAATATACGTATTACTTTTATTATCATCAATATAACATGCATTATTACCCATATTATGCAGTTTCTATCGATAGAACTGTAACAAATATACTTATTACTTTTATTATTATCAATAGAACATGCACTATTAGCCATATTTTACTATTATTATCGCAAGAACTATAATTATTATATTTATTACTCCCGATATTATCAATATAACATGCATTATTACCCATATAATACAGTTATTATCGCTAGAACCGTAATAATTATACTTATTACTTATATTATTAGCAATATAACGTGCATTATTACCCATACAATGCAGTTATTATCGCTAGAACTGTAATAATTATACTTATTACTTTTATTATTATCAATATAACATGCATTATTACACATATAATACAGTTATTATCGCTCGAACCGTAATAATTATACTTATTACTTATATTATTATCAATATAACATGTGTAACGTCCCGCGGACCCGGTTTTTGTACTTTACGACACCTCAGATCTATTATCGACAGTATTAGGCAATTACCGACGGCACATTACGAATCTATTACCATATCTGTCAAATTCGACAGTCGGTAACACATATATACATATATATATATATATATTAATATTCATTATTACTAACTATCTTAATTCGGCGTAGGTAATAATCTTCATAAAAGTATTTTAACATTAAATTAGATTAATTAAAGAAAGATTATGTATTATTCTTATTTTAATTCTGATAAATAATTTGTACGAAATTTCCGTTGCGCTACAATAAGACTGCAAGTCACGACGCTCACCGAAACACTTGAGACAGCGATAGTTACAGAGAAGGATAGGAACACTATCTCTATTTACGGCAACTTTAGATATTAAAATTAATTAATTAATTTAATCAATTCATGCATGAGAATTCATCATTCATTAAAACATTTATAGACTTGATCGAAATCAGTTTCATTATCTAAAGGAAAATCCGTAAATCGAAATAGTTTTGACTCGCGCAAAAATCAAACACCCTTGATTAGAAAAGGACAGAAAACGTATCTCCGTTAAAACACCGCTACGGTAATAATCTAATGCCGAAACGTTAATAATTAATTGAAGAGCAATATTTAAAACATAACCGAAGTAACTGATTTTCTAATTAATATGTATTAACGAATTTATGCGAAATTTTGGAAATTCTGACGTCACGAATTCGTTGAATTTTGGGGTATAAAAGGGCAAGCGAAACCCGTCTCAAATCAGAACAGTCTTCGGAATCGAACGCGACACAAGCCTCATTTCTAAGTATAGTAGGAACAGTTTTCGCTGTAAAAGAGCCGACACGAGTCTTAATACTTGACTGGTAAAGCAAGTATACGCCATTTGGATACTTGATCGTGGGTCGTCTAGTAGCTAGCTAACGCGGGCTCCCCATTCAAACGATCTCGTCTCTGAAACTCCGTCAGGAGAGTGCTATGCTTAGCGCCAAGAAAGGCTAAGATATCGAAAGGATAGCTCTCAGCTACTCATCTTGATTTTTATCGAATTGCTAACGCGCCGTCAGATTCTCGGAGTTCGCTCTGGGTAGTTTCGTAGCCAGCTACCGCAGGCTCCCCATTTGAGCGACTTGGTCTCTGAAGCCCGTGTCTTTTGGGTGGCAGTTCAGCAATTGCGATTTTACATTAGAATCATTTGATTTGCTACCCTGTTAGACTTATACTGTTCACCCTTTACCTGTATCGTTGGGTCGTTCTAGTAGCCAGTGAACAACAGGCTCCCCAATTAAGCGATCTGGTCTTGGCTGTCAGTGTTCGTTTTAACTAAAAGGGTCATGAACAATTAATTGTCGAGTCAGTAAATAAAGAGTAACTGTTCCGAAGAAATAAAATTATTAAGATCAGATAGAGTTCGGTAATTCAAATCGGTAAAAGAACACTGTTCTCAATTAAGCGTTTTTCCGTAATCGATTACTCCGCGATAGATTTTTGCGAAAGCGTATTTAGGTACTCTTAGAGAATTGCACTTAGGTCGCATTCCTCGCAAGCGGTAGATTACCAGCGTAACATCTCGTCTAGAATCATTTAAACGAATCGAAACATAATTTGTCACTGCGATAATTCCAGAGGCGAGAACCGAACATATATTATTATAGATTTTAGTTAGCCTCAAATACAAGCGAGTATCTTTCCAGTTCTCACGATAATTATTATTTGATTTATAATGTGTTAATTTCTCAATCGTTTATTACGTGCCGTTCATTTGTCAATCTTTATTATTCTTCATTATTATTATTATTATACCAAACTTACTTAATTCTTTAATCAAACACTTACTATTTATTATTTCGATATTATTGTTATTTGTTAGTTTTAATTTCCGTTTTTGAATAAATTTAAGTTATTGAAAGATTCTGATCTGTGGATTTCACTCCTTAACCGCACACCACACGAATCCCACAAACTTTATTAGGAAAACGAGTCGTTCAGAGGGTAAAAGCCGCTCTTTACCTTACTAGCGCTAGTAACAACCTAAACTTAGGTTCTAGGGACGTTACACATGCATTGTTACCCATATTATGCAGTTATTATCGCTAGAACTGTAATAATTATACTTATTACTTATATTATTAGCAATGTAACGAGCATTATTACCTATATTATGCAGTTATTATCGCTAGAACTGTAATAATTATACTTATTACTTATATTATTCTCAATATAACATGAATTATTACCCATATTATGCAGTTATAATCGGTAGAACTATAATAAATATACTTACTACTTTTATTATCGTCAATATAACGTGCATTATTACCCATATTATGCAGTTATTATCGATAGAACTATAATAAATATACTTATTACTTTTATTATTATCAATATAACATGCATTATTAGCCATATTATGCAGTTATTATCGCTAGAACTATAATAAATATACGTATTACTTTTATTATCATCAATATAACATGCATTATTACCCATATTATGCAGTTTCTATCGATAGAACTGTAATAAATATACTTATTACTTTTGTTATTATCAATATAACAGGCACTCTTAGCCATATTTTACTAGTATTACCGCTAGGACTGTAATAATTATACTCATTACTTATATTATTATCAATATAACGTGCATTATTACCCATATTATGCAGTTATTATCGCTAGAACTGTAATAATTATACTTATTACTTATATTATTATCAATATAACATGCATTACTACCCATATAATGGAGCTATTATCGCTAGAACTGTAATAATTATACTTATTACTTTTGTTATTATCAATATAACATGCATTATCACCCATATAAAGCAGTTATTGTCGACAGAAGTATAATAAATATACTTATTACTTTTATTATTATCAATATAACATGCACTGTTAGCCATATTTTACTATTATTATCGCTAGAACTATAATAATTATACTTATTACTCCCGATATTATCAATATAACATGCATTATTACCCATATAATGCAGTTATTATCGCTAGAACTGTAATAATTATACTTATTACTTATATTATTATCAATATAACATGCATTACTACCCATATAATGGAGTTATTATCGCTAGAACTGCAATAATTATACTTATTAATTACATTATTATCAATATAACATGCATTATCACCCATATAATGCAGTTATTATCGACAGAAGTATAATAAATATATTTATTACTTTTATTATTATCAATATAACATGCACTATTAGCCATATTTTACTATTATTATCGCGAGAACTATAATAATTATACTTATTACTCCCGATATTATCAATATAACATGCATTGTTACCCATATTATGCAGTTATTATCGCTAGAACTGTAATAATTATACTTATTACTTATATTATTAGCAATGTAACGAGCATTATTATCCATATTATGCAGTTATTATCGCTAGAACTGTAATAATTATACTTATTACTTATATTATTCTCAATATAACATGAATTATTACCCATATTATGCAGTTATAATCGGTAGAACTATAATAAATATACTTACTACTTTTATTATCGTCAATATAACGTGCATTATTACCCATATTATGCAGTTATTATCGATAGAACTATAATAAATATACTTATTACTTTTATTATTATCAATATAACATGCACTATTAGCCATATTTTACTATTATTATCGCTAGAACTATAATAATTATACTTATTACTCCCGATATTATCAATATAACATGCATTATTACGCATATAATGCAGTTATTATCGCTAGGAATGTAATAATTATACTTATTACTTATATTATTCTCAATATAACATGCATTGTTACCCATATTATGCAGTTATTATCGACAGAACTATAATAAATATACTTATTACTTTTATTATTACCAATAGAACATGCACTATTAGCCATATAATGCAGTTATTATCGCTAGAACTGTAATAATTATACTTATTACTTATATTATTAGCAATGTAACGTGCATTATTACCCATATTTGCAGTTATTATCGCTAGAACTGTAATAATTATACTTATTACTTATATTATTCTGAATATAACATGCATTCTTACCCATATTATGCAGTTATTATCGCTATAACTGTAATAATTATACTTATTACTTTTATTATTATCAATATAACATGCACTATTAGCCATATTTTACTATTATTATCGCTAGAACTATAATAATTATACTTATTACTCCCGATATTATCAATATAACATGTATTATTACCCATATAATGCAGTTATTATCGCTACAACTGTAATAATTATACTTATTACTTATATTATTAGCAATGTAACGTGCATTATTACCCATATTATGCAGTTATTATCGCTAGAACTGTAATAATTATACTTATTACTTACATTATTCTCAATATAACATGCATTGTTACCCATATTATGCAGTTATTATCGATAGAACTGTAATAAATATACATATTACTTTTATTATTATCAATAGAACATGCACTATTAGCCATATTTTACTATTATTATCGCTAGAACTATAATAATTATACTTATTACTCCCGATATTATCAATATAACATCCATTATTACCCAAATAATGCAGTTATTATCGCTAGAACTGTAATAATTATACTTATTACTTATATTATTCTCAATATAACATGAATTATTACCCATATTATGCAGTTATAATCGGTAGAACTATAATAAATATACTTACTACTTTTATTATCATCAATATAACGTGCATTATTACCCATATTATGCAGTTATTATCGATAGAACTATAATAAATATACTTACTACTTTTATTATCATCAATATAACGTGCATTATTACCCATATTATGCAGTTATTATCGATAGAACTATAATAAATATACTTATTACTTTTATTATTATCAATATAACATGCATTATTAGCCATATTATGCAGTTATTATCGCTAGAACTATAATAAATATACGTATTACTTTTATTATCATCAATATAACATGCATTATTACCCATATTATGCAGTTTCTATCGATAGAACTGTAACAAATATACTTATTACTTTTATTATTATCAATAGAACATGCACTATTAGCCATATTTTACTATTATTATCGCAAGAACTATAATTATTATATTTATTACTCCCGATATTATCAATATAACATGCATTATTACCCATATAATACAGTTATTATCGCTAGAACCGTAATAATTATACTTATTACTTATATTATTAGCAATATAACGTGCATTATTACCCATACAATGCAGTTATTATCGCTAGAACTGTAATAATTATACTTATTACTTTTATTATTATCAATATAACATGCATTATTACACATATAATACAGTTATTATCGCTCGAACCGTAATAATTATACTTATTACTTATATTATTATCAATATAACATGCATTGTTACCCATATTATGCAGTTATTATCGCTAGAACTGTAATAATTATACTTATTACTTATATTATTAGCAATGTAACGAGCATTATTACCTATATTATGCAGTTATTATCGCTAGAACTGTAATAATTATACTTATTACTTATATTATTCTCAATATAACATGAATTATTACCCATATTATGCAGTTATAATCGGTAGAACTATAATAAATATACTTACTACTTTTATTATCGTCAATATAACGTGCATTATTACCCATATTATGCAGTTATTATCGATAGAACTATAATAAATATACTTATTACTTTTATTATTATCAATATAACATGCATTATTAGCCATATTATGCAGTTATTATCGCTAGAACTATAATAAATATACGTATTACTTTTATTATCATCAATATAACATGCATTATTACCCATATTATGCAGTTTCTATCGATAGAACTGTAATAAATATACTTATTACTTTTGTTATTATCAATATAACAGGCACTCTTAGCCATATTTTACTAGTATTACCGCTAGGACTGTAATAATTATACTCATTACTTATATTATTATCAATATAACGTGCATTATTACCCATATTATGCAGTTATTATCGCTAGAACTGTAATAATTATACTTATTACTTATATTATTATCAATATAACATGCATTATTACCCATATAATGGAGCTATTATCGCTAGAACTGTAATAATTATACTTATTACTTTTGTTATTATCAATATAACATGCATTATCACCCATATAAAGCAGTTATTATCGACAGAAGTATAATAAATATACTTATTACTTTTATTATTATCAATATAACATGCACTGTTAGCCATATTTTACTATTATTATCGCTAGAACTATAATAATTATACTTATTACTCCCGATATTATCAATATAACATGCATTATTACCCATATAATGCAGTTATTATCGCTAGAACTGTAATAATTATACTTATTACTTATATTATTATCAATATAACATGCATTATTACCCATATAATAGAGTTATTATCGCCAGATATGTAATAATTATACTTATTACTTATATTATTATCAATATAACATGCATTATTACCTATATAATGGAGTTATTATCGCTAGAACTGCAATAATTATACTTATTACTTACATTATTATCAATATAACATGCATTATCACCCATATAATGCAGTTATTATCGACAGAAGTATAATAAATATACTTATTACTTTTATTATTATCAATATAACATGCACTATTAGCCATATTTTACTATTATTATCGCGAGAACTATAATAATTATACTTATTACTCCCGATATTATCAATATAACATGCATTGCTACCCATATTATGCAGTTATTATCGCTAGAACTGTAATAATTATACTTATTACTTATATTATTAGCAATGTAACGAGCATTATTACCCATATTATGCAGTTATTATCGCTAGAACTGTAATAATTATACTTATTACTTATATTATTCTCAATATAACATGAATTATTACCCATATTATGCAGTTATAATCGGTAGAACTATAATAAATATACTTACTACTTTTATTATCGTCAATATAACGTGCATTATTACCCATATTATGCAGTTATTATCGATAGAACTATAATAAATATACTTATTACTTTTATTATTATCAATATAACATGCACTATTAGCCATATTTTACTATTATTATCGCTAGAACTGTAATAATTATACTTATTACTTATATTATTAGCAATGTAACGTGCATTATTACCCATATTTGCAGTTATTATCGCTAGAACTGTAATAATTATACTTATTACTTATATTATTCTCAATATAACATGCATTGTTACCCATATTATGCAGTTATTATCGCTAGAACTGTAATAATTATACTTATTACTTTTATTATTATCAATATAACATGCACTATTAGCCATATTTTACTATTATTATCGCTAGAACTATAATAATTATACTTATTACTCCCGATATTATCAATATAACATGCATTATTACCCATATAATGCAGTTATTATCGCTAGAACTGTAATAATTATACTTATTACTTATATTATTAGCAATGTAACGTGCATTATTACCCATATTATGCAGTTATTATCGCTAGAACTGTAATAATTATACTTATTACTTACATTATTCTCAATATAACATGCATTGTTACCCATATTATGCAGTTATTATCGATAGAACTGTAATAAATATACTTATTACTTTTATTATTATCAATAGAACATGCACTATTAGCCATATTTTACTATTATTATCGCTAGAACTATAATAATTATACTTATTACTCCCGATATTATCAATATAACATCCATTATTACCCAAATAATGCAGTTATTATCGCTAGAACTGTAATAATTATCCTTATTACTTATATTATTCTCAATATAACATGAATTATTACCCATATTATGCAGTTATAATCGGTAGAACTATAATAAATATACTTACTACTTTTATTATCATCAACATAACGTGCATTATTACCCATATTATGCAGTTATTATCGATAGAACTGTAATAAATATACTTATTACTTTTATTATTATCAATATAACATGCACTATTAGCCATATTGTACTATTATTATCGCTAGAAATATAGTAATTACACTTATTACTCCCGATATTATCAATATAACATGCATTATTACCCATATAATGCAGTCTTTATCGATAGAACTGTAATAAATATACTTATTACTTTTATTATTATCAATATAACGTGCATTATTACCCATATTATGCAGTTATTATCGATAGAACTATAATAAATATACTTATTACTTTCATTATTATCAATGTAACATGCATTATTAGCCATATTATGCAGTTATTATCGCTAGAAATATAATAAATATACGTATTACTTTTATTATCATCAATATAACATGCATTATTACCCATATTATGCAGTTTCTATCGATAGAACTGTAATAAATATATTTATTACTTTTATTATTATCAATATAACATGCACTATTAGCCATATTTTACTATTATTATCGCTAGAACTATAATAATTATACTTATTACTCCCGATATTATCAATATAACATGCATTATTACGCATGTAATGCAGTTATTATCGCTAGAACTGTAATAATTATACTTATTACATATATTATTATCAATATAACATGCATTATTACCCATATAATGCAGTTATTATGGACCGAAGTATAATAAATATACTTATTACTTTTATTATTATCAATATAACATGCACTATTAGCCATATTTTACTATTATTATCGCTGGAACTATAATAATTATACTTATTACTCCCAATATTATCAATATAACATGCATTATTACCCATATAATGCAGTTATATTCGCTAGAACTGCAATAATTATACTTATTATTATATTATTAGCAATCCAACGTGCATTATTACCCATATTATGCAGTTATTATCGATAGAACTATAATAAATATACTTATTACTTTCATTATTATCAATGTAACATGCATTATTAGCCATATTATGCAGTTATTATCGCTAGAAATATAATAAATATACGTATTACTTTTATTATCATCAATATAACATGCATTATTACCCATATTATGCAGTTATTATCGATAGAACTATAATAAATATACTTATTACTTTCATTATTATCAATGTAACATGCATTATTAGCCATATTATGCAGTTATAATCGGTAGAACTATAATAAATATACTTACTACTTTTATTATCATCAACATAACGTGCATTATTACCCATATTATGCAGTTATTATCGATAGAACTATAATAAATATACTTAGTACTTTTATTATCATCTATATAACATGCATTATTACGCATATTATGCAGTTATTATCGCTAGAACTGTAATAATTATACTTACTGCTCCCGATATTATCAATATAACATGAATTATTACGCATATTATGCAGTTATTATCGCTAGAACCGTAATAATTTTACTTATTACTTATATTATTAGCAATATAACGTGCATTATTACCCATATTATGCAGTTATTATCGATAGAACTATAATAAATATACTTATTACTTTTATTATTATCAATATAACATGCATTATTAGCCATATTATGCAGTTATTATCGCTAGAACTATAATAAATATACGTATTACTTTTATTATCATCAATATAACATGCATTATTACCCATATTATGCAGTTTCTATCGATAGAACTGTAATAAATATACTTATTACTTTTGTTATTATCAATATAACAGGCACTCTTAGCCATATTTTACTAGTATTACCGCTAGGACTGTAATAATTATACTCATTACTTATATTATTATCAATATAACGTGCATTATTACCCATATTATGCAGTTATTATCGCTAGAACTGTAATAATTATACTTATTACTTATATTATTATCAATATAACATGCATTACTACCCATATAATGGAGCTATTATCGCTAGAACTGTAATAATTATACTTATTACTTTTGTTATTATCAATATAACATGCATTATCACCCATATAAAGCAGTTATTGTCGACAGAAGTATAATAAATATACTTATTACTTTTATTATTATCAATATAACATGCACTGTTAGCCATATTTTACTATTATTATCGCTAGAACTATAATAATTATACTTATTACTCCCGATATTATCAATATAACATGCATTATTACCCATATAATGCAGTTATTATCGCTAGAACTGTAATAATTATACTTATTACTTATATTATTATCAATATAACATGCATTATTACCCATATAATAGAGTTATTATCGCCAGATATGTAATAATTATACTTATTACTTATATTATTATCAATATAACATGCATTATTACCTATATAATGGAGTTATTATCGCTAGAACTGCAATAATTATACTTATTAATTACATTATTATCAATATAACATGCATTATCACCCATATAATGCAGTTATTATCGACAGAAGTATAATAAATATATTTATTACTTTTATTATTATCAATATAACATGCACTATTAGCCATATTTTACTATTATTATCGCGAGAACTATAATAATTATACTTATTACTCCCGATATTATCAATATAACATGCATTGTTACCCATATTATGCAGTTATTATCGCTAGAACTGTAATAATTATACTTATTACTTATATTATTAGCAATGTAACGAGCATTATTACCCATATTATGCAGTTATTATCGCTAGAACTGTAATAATTATACTTATTACTTATATTATTCTCAATGTAACATGAATTATTACCCATATTATGCAGTTATAATCGGTAGAACTATAATAAATATACTTACTACTTTTATTATCGTCAATATAACGTGCATTATTACCCATATTATGCAGTTATTATCGATAGAACTATAATAAATATACTTATTACTTTTATTATTATCAATATAACATGCACTATTAGCCATATTTTACTATTATTATCGCTAGAACTATAATAATTATACTTATTACTCCCGATATTATCAATATAACATGCATTATTACGCATATAATGCAGTTATTATCGCTAGGAATGTAATAATTATACTTATTACTTATATTATTCTCAATATAACATGCATTGTTACCCATATTATGCAGTTATTATCGACAGAACTATAATAAATATACTTATTACTTTTATTATTACCAATAGAACATGCACTATTAGCCATATAATGCAGTTATTATCGCTAGAACTGTAATAATTATACTTATTACTTATATTATTAGCAATGTAACGTGCATTATTACCCATATTTGCAGTTATTATCGCTAGAACTGTAATAATTATACTTATTACTTATATTATTCTCAATATAACATGCATTGTTACCCATATTATGCAGTTATTATCGCTATAACTGTAATAATTATACTTATTACTTTTATTATTATCAATATAACATGCACTATTAGCCATATTTTACTATTATTATCGCTAGAACTATAATAATTATACTTATTACTCCCGATATTATCAATATAACATGTATTATTACCCATATAATGCAGTTATTATCGCTACAACTGTAATAATTATACTTATTACTTATATTATTAGCAATGTAACGTGCATTATTACCCATATTATGCAGTTATTATCGCTAGAACTGTAATAATTATACTTATTACTTACATTATTCTCAATATAACATGCATTGTTACCCATATTATGCAGTTATTATCGATAGAACTGTAATAAATATACATATTACTTTTATTATTATCAATAGAACATGCACTATTAGCCATATTTTACTATTATTATCGCTAGAACTATAATAATTATACTTATTACTCCCGATATTATCAATATAACATCCATTATTACCCAAATAATGCAGTTATTATCGCTAGAACTGTAATAATTATACTTATTACTTATATTATTCTCAATATAACATGAATTATTACCCATATTATGCAGTTATAATCGGTAGAACTATAATAAATATACTTACTACTTTTATTATCATCAATATAACGTGCATTATTACCCATATTATGCAGTTATTATCGATAGAACTATAATAAATATACTTACTACTTTTATTATCATCAATATAACGTGCATTATTACCCATATTATGCAGTTATTATCGATAGAACTATAATAAATATACTTATTACTTTTATTATTATCAATATAACATGCATTATTAGCCATATTATGCAGTTATTATCGCTAGAACTATAATAAATATACGTATTACTTTTATTATCATCAATATAACATGCATTATTACCCATATTATGCAGTTTCTATCGATAGAACTGTAACAAATATACTTATTACTTTTATTATTATCAATAGAACATGCACTATTAGCCATATTTTACTATTATTATCGCAAGAACTATAATTATTATATTTATTACTCCCGATATTATCAATATAACATGCATTATTACCCATATAATACAGTTATTATCGCTAGAACCGTAATAATTATACTTATTACTTATATTATTAGCAATATAACGTGCATTATTACCCATACAATGCAGTTATTATCGCTAGAACTGTAATAATTATACTTATTACTTTTATTATTATCAATATAACATGCATTATTACACATATAATACAGTTATTATCGCTCGAACCGTAATAATTATACTTATTACTTATATTATTATCAATATAACATGCATTGTTACCCATATTATGCAGTTATTATCGCTAGAACTGTAATAATTATACTTATTACTTATATTATTAGCAATGTAACGAGCATTATTACCTATATTATGCAGTTATTATCGCTAGAACTGTAATAATTATACTTATTACTTATATTATTCTCAATATAACATGAATTATTACCCATATTATGCAGTTATAATCGGTAGAACTATAATAAATATACTTACTACTTTTATTATCGTCAATATAACGTGCATTATTACCCATATTATGCAGTTATTATCGATAGAACTATAATAAATATACGTATTACTTTTATTATCATCAATATAACATGCATTATTACCCATATTATGCAGTTTCTATCGATAGAACTGTAATAAATATACTTATTACTTTTGTTATTATCAATATAACAGGCACTCTTAGCCATATTTTACTAGTATTACCGCTAGGACTGTAATAATTATACTCATTACTTATATTATTATCAATATAACGTGCATTATTACCCATATTATGCAGTTATTATCGCTAGAACTGTAATAATTATACTTATTACTTATATTATTATCAATATAACATGCATTACTACCCATATAATGGAGCTATTATCGCTAGAACTGTAATAATTATACTTATTACTTTTGTTATTATCAATATAACATGCATTATCACCCATATAAAGCAGTTATTGTCGACAGAAGTATAATAAATATACTTATTACTTTTATTATTATCAATATAACATGCACTGTTAGCCATATTTTACTATTATTATCGCTAGAACTATAATAATTATACTTATTACTCCCGATATTATCAATATAACATGCATTATTACCCATATAATGCAGTTATTATCGCTAGAACTGTAATAATTATACTTATTACTTATATTATTATCAATATAACATGCATTATTACCCATATAATAGAGTTATTATCGCCAGATATGTAATAATTATACTTATTACTTATATTATTATCAATATAACATGCATTATTACCTATATAATGGAGTTATTATCGCTAGAACTGCAATAATTATACTTATTAATTACATTATTATCAATATAACATGCATTATCACCCATATAATGCAGTTATTATCGACAGAAGTATAATAAATATATTTATTACTTTTATTATTATCAATATAACATGCACTATTAGCCATATTTTACTATTATTATCGCGAGAACTATAATAATTATACTTATTACTCCCGATATTATCAATATAACATGCATTGTTACCCATATTATGCAGTTATTATCGCTAGAACTGTAATAATTATACTTATTACTTATATTATTAGCAATGTAACGAGCATTATTACCCATATTATGCAGTTATTATCGCTAGAACTGTAATAATTATACTTATTACTTATATTATTCTCAATGTAACATGAATTATTACCCATATTATGCAGTTATAATCGGTAGAACTATAATAAATATACTTACTACTTTTATTATCGTCAATATAACGTGCATTATTACCCATATTATGCAGTTATTATCGATAGAACTATAATAAATATACTTATTACTTTTATTATTATCAATATAACATGCACTATTAGCCATATTTTACTATTATTATCGCTAGAACTATAATAATTATACTTATTACTCCCGATATTATCAATATAACATGCATTATTACGCATATAATGCAGTTATTATCGCTAGGAATGTAATAATTATACTTATTACTTATATTATTCTCAATATAACATGCATTGTTACCCATATTATGCAGTTATTATCGACAGAACTATAATAAATATACTTATTACTTTTATTATTACCAATAGAACATGCACTATTAGCCATATAATGCAGTTATTATCGCTAGAACTGTAATAATTATACTTATTACTTATATTATTAGCAATGTAACGTGCATTATTACCCATATTTGCAGTTATTATCGCTAGAACTGTAATAATTATACTTATTACTTATATTATTCTCAATATAACATGCATTGTTACCCATATTATGCAGTTATTATCGCTATAACTGTAATAATTATACTTATTACTTTTATTATTATCAATATAACATGCACTATTAGCCATATTTTACTATTATTATCGCTAGAACTATAATAATTATACTTATTACTCCCGATATTATCAATATAACATGTATTATTACCCATATAATGCAGTTATTATCGCTACAACTGTAATAATTATACTTATTACTTATATTATTAGCAATGTAACGTGCATTATTACCCATATTATGCAGTTATTATCGCTAGAACTGTAATAATTATACTTATTACTTACATTATTCTCAATATAACATGCATTGTTACCCATATTATGCAGTTATTATCGATAGAACTGTAATAAATATACATATTACTTTTATTATTATCAATAGAACATGCACTATTAGCCATATTTTACTATTATTATCGCTAGAACTATAATAATTATACTTATTACTCCCGATATTATCAATATAACATCCATTATTACCCAAATAATGCAGTTATTATCGCTAGAACTGTAATAATTATACTTATTACTTATATTATTCTCAATATAACATGAATTATTACCCATATTATGCAGTTATAATCGGTAGAACTATAATAAATATACTTACTACTTTTATTATCATCAATATAACGTGCATTATTACCCATATTATGCAGTTATTATCGATAGAACTATAATAAATATACTTACTACTTTTATTATCATCAATATAACGTGCATTATTACCCATATTATGCAGTTATTATCGATAGAACTATAATAAATATACTTATTACTTTTATTATTATCAATATAACATGCATTATTAGCCATATTATGCAGTTATTATCGCTAGAACTATAATAAATATACGTATTACTTTTATTATCATCAATATAACATGCATTATTACCCATATTATGCAGTTTCTATCGATAGAACTGTAACAAATATACTTATTACTTTTATTATTATCAATAGAACATGCACTATTAGCCATATTTTACTATTATTATCGCAAGAACTATAATTATTATATTTATTACTCCCGATATTATCAATATAACATGCATTATTACCCATATAATACAGTTATTATCGCTAGAACCGTAATAATTATACTTATTACTTATATTATTAGCAATATAACGTGCATTATTACCCATACAATGCAGTTATTATCGCTAGAACTGTAATAATTATACTTATTACTTTTATTATTATCAATATAACATGCATTATTACACATATAATACAGTTATTATCGCTCGAACCGTAATAATTATACTTATTACTTATATTATTATCAATATAACATGCATTGTTACCCATATTATGCAGTTATTATCGCTAGAACTGTAATAATTATACTTATTACTTATATTATTAGCAATGTAACGAGCATTATTACCTATATTATGCAGTTATTATCGCTAGAACTGTAATAATTATACTTATTACTTATATTATTCTCAATATAACATGAATTATTACCCATATTATGCAGTTATAATCGGTAGAACTATAATAAATATACTTATTACTTTCATTATTATCAATATAACATGCGTTATTACCCATATAATGGAGCTATTATCGCTAGAACTGTAATAATTATACTTATTACTTTTGTTATTATCAATATAACATGCATTATCACCCATATAAAGCAGTTATTATCGACAGAAGTATAATAAATATACTTATTACTTTTATTATTATCAATATAACATGCACTGTTAGCCATATTTTACTATTATTATCGCTAGAACTATAATAATTATACTTATTACTCCCGATATTATCAATATAACATGCATTATTACCCATATAATGCAGTTATTATCGCTAGAACTGTAATAATTATACTTATTACTTATATTATTATCAATATAACATGCATTATTACCCATATAATAGAGTTATTATCGCCAGATATGTAATAATTATACTTATTACTTATATTATTATCAATATAACATGCATTATTACCTTTATAATGGAGTTATTATCGCTAGAACTGCAATAATTATACTTATTACTTACATTATTATCAATATAACATGCATTATCACCCATATAATGCAGTTATTATCGACAGAAGTATAATAAATATACTTATTACTTTTATTATTATCAATATAACATGCACTATTAGCCATATTTTACTATTATTATCGCGAGAACTATAATAATTATACTTATTACTCCCGATATTATCAATATAACATGCATTGTTACCCATATTATGCAGTTATTATCGCTAGAACTGTAATAATTATACTTATTACTTATATTATTAGCAATGTAACGAGCATTATTACCCATATTATGCAGTTATTATCGCTAGAACTGTAATAATTATACTTATTACTTATATTATTCTCAATATAACATGAATTATTACCCATATTATGCAGTTATAATCGGTAGAACTATAATAAATATACTTACTACTTTTATTATCGTCAATATAACGTGCATTATTACCCATATTATGCAGTTATTATCGATAGAACTATAATAAATATACTTATTACTTTTATTATTATCAATATAACATGCACTATTAGCCATATTTTACTATTATTATCGCTAGAACTGTAATAATTATACTTATTACTTATATTATTAGCAATGTAACGTGCATTATTACCCATATTTGCAGTTATTATCGCTAGAACTGTAATAATTATACTTATTACTTATATTATTCTCAATATAACATGCATTGTTACCCATATTATGCAGTTATTATCGCTAGAACTGTAATAATTATACTTATTACTTTTATTATTATCAATATAACATGCACTATTAGCCATATTTTACTATTATTATCGCTAGAACTATAATAATTATACTTATTACTCCCGATATTATCAATATAACATGCATTATTACCCATATAATGCAGTTATTATCGCTAGAACTGTAATAATTATACTTATTACTTATATTATTAGCAATGTAACGTGCATTATTACCCATATTATGCAGTTATTATCGCTAGAACTGTAATAATTATACTTATTACTTACATTATTCTCAATATAACATGCATTGTTACCCATATTATGCAGTTATTATCGATAGAACTGTAATAAATATACTTATTACTTTTATTATTATCAATAGAACATGCACTATTAGCCATATTTTACTATTATTATCGCTAGAACTATAATAATTATACTTATTACTCCCGATATTATCAATATAACATCCATTATTACCCAAATAATGCAGTTCTTATCGCTAGAACTGTAATAATTATCCTTATTACTTATATTATTCTCAATATAACATGAATTATTACCCATATTATGCAGTTATAATCGGTAGAACTATAATAAATATACTTACTACTTTTATTATCATCAACATAACGTGCATTATTACCCATATTATGCAGTTATTATCGATAGAACTGTAATAAATATACTTATTACTTTTATTATTATCAATATAACATGCACTATTAGCCATATTGTACTATTATTATCGCTAGAAATATAGTAATTATACTTATTACTCCCGATATTATCAATATAACATGCATTATTACCCATATAATGCAGTCTTTATCGATAGAACTGTAATAAATATACTTATTACTTTTATTATTATCAATATAACGTGCATTATTACCCATATTATGCAGTTATTATCGATAGAACTATAATAAATATACTTATTACTTTCATTATTATCAATGTAACATGCATTATTAGCCATATTATGCAGTTATTATCGCTAGAAATATAATAAATATACGTATTACTTTTATTATCATCAATATAACATGCATTATTACCCATATTATGCAGTTTCTATCGATAGAACTGTAATAAATATATTTATTACTTTTATTATTATCAATATAACATGCACTATTAGCCATATTTTACTATTATTATCGCTAGAACTATAATAATTATACTTATTACTCCCGATATTATCAATATAACATGCATTATTACGCATGTAATGCAGTTATTATCGCTAGAACTGTAATAATTATACTTATTACTTATATTATTATCAATATAACATGCATTATTACCCATATAATGCAGTTATTATGGACCGAAGTATAATAAATATACTTATTACTTTTATTATTATCAATATAACATGCACTATTAGCCATATTTTACTATTATTATCGCTGGAACTATAATAATTATACTTATTACTCCCAATATTATCAATATAACATGCATTATTACCCATATAATGCAGTTATATTCGCTAGAACTGCAATAATTATACTTATTATTATATTATTAGCAATCCAACGTGCATTATTACCCATATTATGCAGTTATTATCGATAGAACTATAATAAATATACTTATTACTTTCATTATTATCAATGTAACATGCATTATTAGCCATATTATGCAGTTATTATCGCTAGAAATATAATAAATATACGTATTACTTTTATTATCATCAATATAACATGCATTATTACCCATATTATGCAGTTATTATCGATAGAACTATAATAAATATACTTATTACTTTCATTATTATCAATGTAACATGCATTATTAGCCATATTATGCAGTTATAATCGGTAGAACTATAATAAATATACTTACTACTTTTATTATCATCAACATAACGTGCATTATTACCCATATTATGCAGTTATTATCGATAGAACTATAATAAATATACTTAGTACTTTTATTATCATCTATATAACATGCATTATTACGCATATTATGCAGTTATTATCGCTAGAACTGTAATAATTATACTTACTGCTCCCGATATTATCAATATAACATGAATTATTACGCATATTATGCAGTTATTATCGCTAGAACCGTAATAATTTTACTTATTACTTATATTATTAGCAATATAACGTGCATTATTACCCATATTATGCAGTTATTATCGATAGAAATGTAATAATTATACTTATTACTTATATTATTCTCAATATAACATGCATTGTTACCCATATTATGCAGTTATTATCGACAGAACTATAATAAATATACTTATTACTTTTATTATTATCAATAGAACATGCACAATTAGCCATATTGCACTATTATTATCCCTAGAACTATAGTAATTATACTTATTACTTATATTATTCTCAATATAACATGCATTATTACCCATATTATGCAGTTATAATCGGTAGAACTATAATAAATATACTTACTACTTTTATTATCATCAATATAACGTGCATTATTACCCATATTATGCAGTTATTATCGATAGAACTATAATAAATATACTTATTACTTTTATTATTATCAATATAACATGCATTATTAGCCCTATTATGCAGTTATTATCGCTAGAACTATAATAAATATACTTATTACTTTTATTATTATCAATATAACATGCATTATTAGCCATATTATGCAGTTATTATCGCTGGAACTATAATAAATATACGTATTACTTTTATTATCATCAGTATAACATGCATTATTACCCATATTATGCAATTTCTATCGATAGAACTGTAATATATATACTTATTACTTTTATTATTATCAATATAACATGCACTATTAGCCATATTTTACTATTATTATCGCTAGAACTATAATAATTATACTTATTACTCCCGATATTATCAATATAACATGCATTATTACGCATATAATGCAGTTATTATCGCTAGAACTGTAATAATTATACTTATTACTTATATTATTCTCAATATAACATGCATTGTTACCCATATTATGCAGTTATTATCGACAGAACTATAATTAATATACTTATTACTTTTATTATTATCAATATAACGTGCATTATTACCCATATTATGCAGTTATTATCGCTAGAACTGTAATAATTATACTTATTACTTATATTATTCTCAATATAACATGCATTGTTACCCATATTATGCAGTTATTATCGCTAGAACTGTAATAATTATACTTATTACTTTTATTATTATCAATATAACATGCACTATTAGCCATATTTTACTATTATTATCGCTAGAACTATAATAATTATACTTATTACTCCCGATATTATCAATATGACATCCATTATTACCCAAATAATGCAGTTATTATCGCTAGAACTGTAATAATTATACTTATTACTTATATTATTCTCAATATAACATGAATTATTACCCATATTATGCAGTTATAATCGGTAGAACTATAATAAATATACTTACTACTTTTATTATCATCAACGACGGACAAGACGTGTTTCGGTGTCGCTCGTGTTTACGTGTTCCAATTTCTATTAACTGTTATCTGAGTGAAGTGCTTGTATAGTTATAGATATTCTCAAAACCAGATACAGTTCTTGTATCTGGATTGCATCAGTGCAAAAAGCCCATTGGGATTAAATGAGTGTCTCCATTAATGGAGATATTCAACCTCAAAGTTTGTTAAACAACACAGTACACAACACCATAATGTCTTCCTCAAAAGGATCATACGCTCAAGTAACTCAAAATGTTAGCTTCCCAAAGAAAGAACAAGCCATTGTTACAGATGCAGTTGAAGGATTAACAATTAAGGATTATACAATAGCTATTGGCAAGTTAGTAGGTCCCGAAAATATCCGTTTCGTTTCTAGAATATCCCATGGTAGAGTCTGTCTTTATCTAAGCAGTGAGACAACTGTAGACAATTTGCTTACCACTAATAAGAGCATCAACGTAAACAATCACACACTCGAATTACGGCCACTAGTTTCCAAAGCTAAACGTGTGATACTTTCTAACGTATGTCCAATAATTCCACACAGTGTCATCGAAGCAAAATTACTAGAATTAAATGTCAAGAAAAAGTCTCAAATATCTTTTATTAAAGCAGGAATGAACGACCCTGGGTACACTCACATACTCAGCTTCAGGAGGCAAGTGTATATTGAGCCGGAGGATATAAATAAATTGCCAAACGTAATCGAGATAAACTTTGAAAACACATTGTGCTGGATATACATCTCCACGGAGAAATTAACCTGCTTCCTTTGTAAGGAAGAAGGACATCTTGCCAAATATTGCAAAAACGAAGGTGTTCATGACAAAGGACCGCAGATCGCCCCCCAACAGGCTGTTCCTTCTTCCACCCCAGAGGTTACTCCTACAGAAAATTCACAGAAAATTCAAAACATTTCACCTGCTAATCAAGAAAAAATAGTATTCAAAATTCCTAGTGTCGGAGGTATAAAACGCGCTCTTTCAAGCACCAGTTCTTCTATTGACGGTGCATCAGAAATCAACGTTACAGATAATTCTACGAAAATAATCAAAAAAATTACGGAAATAGAAAATTCAGACAATAAGAAGCCAGAAAAAAAGAAAACGAAAAAAATTGATCTGTCATTTGATATTAACGAACAATTAGAACCAGCAAAATTATACATCTTGAATCAAATGCACAACTACCCCCTCAACTCCGAAAATCTGTGTAAATTCCTCGAAGAAAGTTTCACCAATCAGGATATAAGCAGTGTAGCTTCAAAATATACCAACGATGTGTCAGCTCTCATAAATATGCTAGTGGGCACGCATGACCATATTAAACATAGAAAATTAAAAAATCGAATAAGCAGAACCATAAAAAAGTTAACGTCTCCATACAAACGTGGTGTCACAAGTGAAGATCCCAGCTCCTCTGAAGATTAGTCATGCCTAACACAATTTTGCCTCATCCATCGAATTCCACGGACCCAAGGACACG
This sequence comes from Megachile leachella, assembly GCA_963576845.1. Lineage (NCBI taxonomy): Eukaryota > Metazoa > Arthropoda > Insecta > Hymenoptera > Megachilidae > Megachile > Megachile leachella. The sequence goes on along the minus strand of CAUYWW010000107.1, from coordinate 171,712 downwards.
GACAAATAGCATTATTTCAAACCTTCGTTTACTCTTCTGGAATACAAGGAGCATCTTTCAACGCAAAGAAGAAATAGAGCTACTCCTGAAGAACCTGGACATACTTGTGTGTGTAGAATCATGGTTATCGCCTGAAAAAGATATACAATTTTGCGGATTTAACATTTTCAGAAAAGATAGGATAGAGTCAGCTGGGGGAGGTATAATTATAATGGTGCGTAAGAATATCGCCTTTTTCGAAGTAAATATCCCCATCCTTCCCGATTGTCCTGTCGAAGTCGGTGGAATTAAAATTACTAACACTAATCCCACTTTGGAAATAATAGCTTGTTATAGAGTTCCAGGTTATATTCTTTCTCAAGATCAGTGGAATCAAATTACGAACAATTTTGGTACACGTGACAACTGCATTATAATGGGGGATTTTAATGCACACCATACGACGTGGAATTGTTCCGTTACTGACCTCAACGGCGAAAGATTCTTACAGGGTATCGTTAATAATAACCTTTTTCTCCACAATCCAAATTCACTCACCCATATAGATTTCTATCGGAATAAAAAGTCAAACATCGACCTCATTCTATCTTCCATGAATATTGCTGATAAAATCAGGATAGAAATACACGATGAAACTTTGGGTTCTGATCATTACCCAATCTTTATAAACATAGATGTCGAAAAGAACCTTTATCATAAAAAATCTTTTAAAATTAATTCCACTCGAACCGATTGGGAAAAAGTATTGATAGATTTAGAAAACTCATATATCGAGTTCTTCGATCCGCTCTATGACACCCTTCCAGCGAGTGAAAAATACAAAATTTTAGTTAATATAATAACAGATAGCATTAAGATCAATACTCCCAAAAAAAGAGCTGTTAATTATCTTGTGCACAGGAACCCAGTTTCTTGGTGGGACTACGAATGTGATAAATTTAAAAGATTAAGAAAAGCTTCCTATAAAAAATTTGAACATACAAGCAATCTTATTGACTTAATCAATTATAAAAAAATAGCTGCCCAAACCAAACGACTATTCAAAAAGAAAAAAAAAGATAGTTTCCGAAGTTTCGCCAATAGCATTAACTTTCATACTGATATAACATTTACTTGGAAAAAGATTAAGATTTTAAAAAATAAATGGATTAAAACGAATGAAACGAGCGTGACCGAAAATTTACAACTTAAAAATCAAATGCAAATTGCACTTAATAAAATAAGCCCTCCATGGGTTCCTACTGATCCTTCTTACTTTCCCGATTGTAATCCTAACGATTTTTTAGACGCATATTTCAATTTAACAGAATTTAACATAGCCTTAAACTCTCGGAATTCAAATTCAGCTCCAGGATTAGATGGAATTAATTATGAAGTTATTAAGAAATTGCCTATAAAATATAAACTTATTCTTTTAGACATCTACAACCAAATTTATAATACAAATGATTATCCGTTGGAATGGAAACAATCCTACATCCACTTTATTGAGAAATCCGACAAGAAAGCTGTTCGACCAATAACCCTTTCATCTTGTTTTTGTAAACTATTCGAAACTCTTATAAAAAATAGATTACAGTGGTGGTTAGAACACAATAATCTACTACCAATAAGTCAAACAGGATTTCGCAAAGGTCAATCGTGCTCTGACAACCTCACCAGCCTTACCTTATCGGTAGAAGAAGGATTTCTCAATAAGGAGGACACGCTAGCAGTATTTTTGGATATTGAAGGTGCCTTTGATAACGTCAATAGCGAAATTTTACTGAACAAATTAGCCATTAATGGAGGTACATACCGCTTAATAAGATTCGTGAAATTTCTTACATACCAAAGAGAAATTTTTACAGAATTAACGAGCAGTGCAGTCAGATATGTTTACAAAGGCATCCCTCAGGGAGGTGTTCTTAGCCCACTTTTGTATATATTATACGTCTCAGACGTTATCAATAACTTGCCTAGAAGTGTCTCTGTTTCTCAATTTGCGGATGATTTTGCAATCTATTCGAAAGTTTCTCCAGTAAATAAATGCAAACGTCTCATTGAAAAATCTATATCTATCATCAAAGATAACTTTCTTTCTTTAGGATTAGAATTATGCCCACAGAAAACGGCACTACTTCATTTTAACAAAAAGAATATCTGCCCTGGTCAAACTGAAATTAAAATAGATGAATATGTGGTGAAGTCTTCCGACTCTATCCGGTTTCTAGGTATAATTTTTGACTACAGTATGACTTTCCGATCGCATCTAAACCATGTCCAAAGAAAATGTATTAAAGCTCTCAATATTGTAAAATTTCTCTCTGGAATAAGATGGGGTTCTGATCCAACAACGCTTTTAACCATGTACGAAAGCTTCGTTCGTTCGCATATAGATTACGGGTGTTATATCTATTTTCCATCTCGTAAAAACTTAAGAGATAAACTAGAAAAAATACAATATGCCGCTATTAGATCGGCCTTGGGTTACCGAACAAGCACACCCACAAACATTTTATTAGCGGAATCCAAGCTACCGACTATTTATGAACGAACAAAGCTTTTATGCTATAATTATCTAGCAAAGGTCCTTTCGAACACCGGCCTGCAAGTTAATAAAGCAATTACCCAATTTTACTTAAGTACCGTAACGATAAAGCGTAAAAGAAAATGTCTCTTAAAACAATGCATTGATGATATCCTTGACATTAAGAAAAACTTATGGATTAATAACCATTACAATATCTACCGTTCGGATTATAATACCGTGATGGGCACGATATTAATTAATAACGAACTTGGAGACACACTAAAACACAGTAGGCACCCAAATTCTACCTTAAATAACTGGTTATCTAACTACAAGTCATACGTGATTTATACTGACGGCAGCAAAATACCGAGTTCAAAATCTGTTGGATCCGCCTGTATATGCAAAGACCTCAGTATTTCGATCAAAAGAAGTATACCTCCTGAAGCTTCTATTTTTACTGCGGAGTGCATTGCTTTAAACGATGCTCTCGACATTGCTCTTCTTAATGTCGATCATAATTTTAAAATTCTCACCGATTCTCTCAGTGCCCTTCTCTGTCTTCAAAGCTTAAAGATAGACATAAAAATAAACCCTTACATTCTGGAAATTAGAAAAAAGTACTTTAAATTTAAACAAAATACCTCTAACGATAGCTCTATAGAATTTATTTGGATCCCCTCACATACAGACATTAAAGGCAATGACGAAGCTGACCATCTAGCAAAAGTAGCTACCACAAAACAAAATGAAAACCGAATGCACATCCCTTTTACCGACTTCCGAGAATCCTTTAAAAGAAAATGTAACAATAACACAAGAGAATTCATTCAGCAACAAGGAAAAAAAAAAGGAAAAGAATTCGTTCGGTATTATTTTGAAGACAGTGTTAAGCCATGGTTTACAAACAAAAATCTTCCACGCGAAGTTATAGTTATGATTAATCGTTGCAGATCAGACCACTATAACCTTGCTGCATCCCTGGCGCATGTTCACATTGTAAAAGATGCTAAATGCAACTGCGGCTTTGAAACACAAGATCTGAACCATGTACTTTGGCAATGTCCCTTATTAGAGTTCCAAAGAATTGATCTGATGGAAAAATTAAGTAAACTAGGTCTATTTCCACCGCTTAATGTTAAATCCTTGCTCCATAAACCAAACATTGAAGCGTGTCTCGCAATATACAGATTTTTGAAAAAAAATAACATAAAAGTGTAAAATGTCATTCAACATAAATTCTTATACTCTACTGTAAGAATAAGCCTGTATAACCTCTTGTGCAACTAACTGTAAGCCTCATGTACAGCTTTATAATTCTCTTATGAGAGTTCAACTTAAGCTTAAATAAAAAAAAAAAAAAAAAAAAAAAAAAAAAAAAAAAAAAAAAAAAAAATTATCATCAACATAACGTGCATTATTACCCATATTATGCAGTTATTATCGATAGAACTGTAATAAATATACTTATTACTTTTATTATTATCAATATAACGTGCATTATTACCCATATTATGCAGTTATTATCGATAGAACTATAATAAATATACTTATTACTTTCATTATTATCAATGTAACATGCATTATTAGCCATATTATGCAGTTATTATCGCTAGAAATATAATAAATATACGTATTACTTTTATTATCATCAATATAACATGCATTATTACCCATATTATGCAGTTTCTATCGATAGAACTGTAATAAATATATTTATTACTTTTATTATTATCAATATAACATGCACTATTAGCCATATTTTACTATTATTATCGCTAGAACTATAATAATTATACTTATTACTCCCGATATTATCAATATAACATGCATTATTACGCATGTAATGCAGTTATTATCGCTAGAACTGTAATAATTATACTTATTACTTATATTATTATCAATATAACATGCATTATTAGCCATATAATGCAGTTATTATGGACCGAAGGATAATACATATACTTATTACTTTTATTATTATCAATATAACATGCACTATTAGCCATATTTTACTATTATTATCGCTGGAACTATAATAATTATACTTATTACTCCCAATATTATCAATATAACATGCATTATTACCCATATAATGCAGTTATATTCGCTAGAACTGTAATAATTATACTTATTACTTATATTATTAGCAATCCAACGTGCATTATTACCCAAATAATGCAGTTGTAATAGCTAGAACTATAATAAATATACTTAGTACTTTTATTATCATCAATATAACATGCATTATTACCCATATTATGCAGTTATTATCGATAGAACTATAATAAATATACTTAGTACTTTTATTATCATCTATATAACATGCATTATTACGCATATTATGCCGTTACTATCGCTAGAACTGTAATAATTATACTTACTACTCCCGATATTATCAATATAACATGAATTATTACGCATATTATGCAGTTATTATCGCTAGAACCGTAATAATTTTACTTATTACTTATATTATTAGCAATATAACGTGCATTATTACGCATATTATGCAGTTATTATCGATAGAACTATAATGAATATACTTATTACTTTTATTATTATCAATATAACATGCATTATTACCCAAATAATGCAGTTATTATCGCTAGAACTGTAATAATTATACTTATTACTTATATTATTCTCATTATAACATGAATTATTACCCATATTATGCAGTTATAATCGGTAGAACTATAATAAATATACTTACTACTTTTATTATCATCAATATAACGTGCATTATTAGCCATATTGTACTATTATTATCGCTAGAAATATAGTAATTATACTTATTACTCCCGATATTATCAATATAACATGCATTATTACCCATATAATGCAGTTATTATCGATAGAACTGTAATAAATATGCTTATTACTTTTATTATTATCAATATAACGTGCATTATTACCCATATTATGCAGTTATTATCGATAGAACTATAATAAATATACTTACTACTTTTATTATCATCAACATAACGTGCATTATTACCCATATTATGCAGTTATTATCGATAGAACGGTAATAAATATACTTATTACTTTTATTATTATCAATATAACATGCACTATTAGCCATATTGTACTATTATTATCGCTAGAAATATAGTAATTATACTTATTACTCCCGATATTATCAATATAACATGCATTATTACCCATATAATGCAGTTATTATCGATAGAACTGTAATAAATATACTTATTACTTTTATTATTATCAATATAACGTGCATTATTACCCATATTATGCAGTTATTATCGATAGAACTATAATAAATATACTTATTACTTTCATTATTATCAATGTAACATGCATTATTAGCCATATTATGCAGTTATTATCGCTAGAAATATAATAAATATACGTATTACTTTTATTATCATCAATATAACATGCATTATTACCCATATTATGCAGTTTCTATCGATAGAACTGTAATAAATATATTTATTACTTTTATTATTATCAATATAACATGCACTATTAGCCATATTTTACTATTATTATCGCTAGAACTATAATAATTATACTTATTACTCCCGATATTATCAATATAACATGCATTATTACGCATGTAATGCAGTTATTATCGCTAGAACTGTAATAATTATACTTATTACTTATATTATTATCAATATAACATGCATTATTACCCATATAATGCAGTTATTATGGACCGAAGTATAATAAATATACTTATTACTTTTATTATTATCAATGTAACATGCACTATTAGCCATATTTTACTATTATTATCGCTGGAACTATAATAATTATACTTATTACTCCCAATATTATGAATATAACATGCATTATTACCCATATAATGCAGTTATATTCGCTAGAACTGCAATAATTATACTTATTACTTATATTATTAGCAATCCAACGTGCATTATTACCCAAATAATGCAGTTGTAATAGCTAGAACTATAATAAATATACTTAGTACTTTTATTATCATCAATATAACATGCATTATTACCCATATTATGCAGTTATTATCGATAGAACTATAATAAATATACTTAGTACTTTTATTATCATCTATATAACATGCATTATTACGCATATTATGCAGTTATTATCGCTAGAACTGTAATAATTATACTTACTGCTCCCGATATTATCAATATAACATGAATTATTACGCATATTATGCAGTTATTATCGCTAGAACCGTAATAATTTTACTTATTACTTATATTATTAGCAATATAACGTGCATTATTACCCATATTATGCAGTTATTATCGATAGAAATGTAATAATTATACTTATTACTTATATTATTCTCAATATAACATGCATTGTTACCCATATTATGCAGTTATTATCGACAGAACTATAATAAATATACTTATTACTTTTATTATTATCAATAGAACATGCACAATTAGCCATATTGCACTATTATTATCCCTAGAACTATAGTAATTATACTTATTACTTATATTATTCTCAATATAACATGCATTATTACCCATATTATGCAGTTATAATCGGTAGAACTATAATAAATATACTTACTACTTTTATTATCATCAATATAACGTGCATTATTACCCATATTATGCAGTTATTATCGATAGGACTATAATAAATATACTTATTACTTTTATTATTATCAATATAACATGCATTATTAGCCCTATTATGCAGTTATTATCGCTAGAACTATAATAAATATACTTATTACTTTTATTATTATCAATATAACATGCATTATTAGCCATATTATGCAGTTATTATCGCTGGAACTATAATAAATATACGTATTACTTTTATTATCATCAGTATAACATGCATTATTACCCATATTATGCAATTTCTATCGATAGAACTGTAATATATATACTTATTACTTTTATTATTATCAATATAACATGCACTATTAGCCATATTTTACTATTATTATCGCTAGAACTATAATAATTATACTTATTACTCCCGATATTATCAATATAACATGCATTATTACGCATATAATGCAGTTATTATCGCTAGAACTGTAATAATTATACTTATTACTTATATTATTCTCAATATAACATGCATTGTTACCCATATTATGCAGTTATTATCGACAGAACTATAATTAATATACTTATTACTTTTATTATTATCAATATAACGTGCATTATTACCCATATTATGCAGTTATTATCGCTAGAACTGTAATAATTATACTTATTACTTATATTATTCTCAATATAACATGCATTGTTACCCATATTATGCAGTTATTATCGCTAGAACTGTAATAATTATACTTATTACTTTTATTATTATCAATATAACATGCACTATTAGCCATATTTTACTATTATTATCGCTAGAACTATAATAATTATACTTATTACTCCCGATATTATCAATATGACATCCATTATTACCCAAATAATGCAGTTATTATCGCTAGAACTGTAATAATTATACTTATTACTTATATTATTCTCAATATAACATGAATTATTACCCATATTATGCAGTTATAATCGGTAGAACTATAATAAATATACTTACTACTTTTATTATCATCAACATAACGTGCATTATTACCCATATTATGCAGTTATTATCGATAGAACTGTAATAAATATACTTATTACTTTTATTATTATCAATATAACGTGCATTATTACCCATATTATGCAGTTATTATCGATAGAACTATAATAAATATACTTATTACTTTCATTATTATCAATGTAACATGCATTATTAGCCATATTATGCAGTTATTATCGCTAGAAATATAATAAATATACGTATTACTTTTATTATCATCAATATAACATGCATTATTACCCATATTATGCAGTTATTATCGATAGAACTATAATAAATATACTTATTACTTTCATTATTATCAATGTAACATGCATTATTAGCCATATTATGCAGTTATAATCGGTAGAACTATAATAAATATACTTACTACTTTTATTATCATCAACATAACGTGCATTATTACCCATATTATGCAGTTATTATCGATAGAACTATAATAAATATACTTAGTACTTTTATTATCATCTATATAACATGCATTATTACGCATATTATGCAGTTATTATCGCTAGAACTGTAATAATTATACTTACTGCTCCCGATATTATCAATATAACATGAATTATTACGCATATTATGCAGTTATTATCGCTAGAACCGTAATAATTTTACTTATTACTTATATTATTAGCAATATAACGTGCATTATTACCCATATTATGCAGTTATTATCGATAGAAATGTAATAATTATACTTATTACTTATATTATTCTCAATATAACATGCATTGTTACCCATATTATGCAGTTATTATCGACAGAACTATAATAAATATACTTATTACTTTTATTATTATCAATAGAACATGCACAATTAGCCATATTGCACTATTATTATCCCTAGAACTATAGTAATTATACTTATTACTTATATTATTCTCAATATAACATGCATTATTACCCATATTATGCAGTTATAATCGGTAGAACTATAATAAATATACTTACTACTTTTATTATCATCAATATAACGTGCATTATTACCCATATTATGCAGTTATTATCGATAGAACTATAATAAATATACTTATTACTTTTATTATTATCAATATAACATGCATTATTAGCCCTATTATGCAGTTATTATCGCTAGAACTATAATAAATATACTTATTACTTTTATTATTATCAATATAACATGCATTATTAGCCATATTATGCAGTTATTATCGCTGGAACTATAATAAATATACGTATTACTTTTATTATCATCAGTATAACATGCATTATTACCCATATTATGCAATTTCTATCGATAGAACTGTAATATATATACTTATTACTTTTATTATTATCAATATAACATGCACTATTAGCCATATTTTACTATTATTATCGCTAGAACTATAATAATTATACTTATTACTCCCGATATTATCAATATAACATGCATTATTACGCATATAATGCAGTTATTATCGCTAGAACTGTAATAATTATACTTATTACTTATATTATTCTCAATATAACATGCATTGTTACCCATATTATGCAGTTATTATCGACAGAACTATAATTAATATACTTATTACTTTTATTATTATCAATATAACGTGCATTATTACCCATATTATGCAGTTATTATCGCTAGAACTGTAATAATTATACTTATTACTTATATTATTCTCAATATAACATGCATTGTTACCCATATTATGCAGTTATTATCGCTAGAACTGTAATAATTATACTTATTACTTTTATTATTATCAATATAACATGCACTATTAGCCATATTTTACTATTATTATCGCTAGAACTATAATAATTATACTTATTACTCCCGATATTATCAATATGACATCCATAATTACCCAAATAATGCAGTTATTATCGCTAGAACTGTAATAATTATACTTATTACTTATATTATTCTCAATATAACATGAATTATTACCCATATTATGCAGTTATAATCGGTAGAACTATAATAAATATACTTACTACTTTTATTATCATCAACATAACGTGCATTATTACCCATATTATGCAGTTATTATCGATAGAACTGTAATAAATATACTTATTACTTTTATTATTATCAATATAACGTGCATTATTAGCCATATTATGCAGTTATTATCGATAGAACTATAATAAATATACTTATTACTTTCATTATTATCAATGTAACATGCATTATTAGCCATATTATGCAGTTATTATCGCTAGAAATATAATAAATATACGTATTACTTTTATTATCATCAATATAACATGCATTATTACCCATATTATGCAGTTTCTATCGATAGAACTGTAATAAATATATTTATTACTTTTATTATTATCAATATAACATGCACTATTAGCCATATTTTACTATTATTATCGCTAGAACTATAATAATTATACTTATTACTCCCGATATTATCAATATAACATGCATTATTACGCATGTAATGCAGTTATTATCGCTAGAACTGTAATAATTATACTTATTACTTATATTATTATCAATATAACATGCATTATTAGCCATATAATGCAGTTATTATGGACCGAAGGATAATACATATACTTATTACTTTTATTATTATCAATATAACATGCACTATTAGCCATATTTTACTATTATTATCGCTGGAACTATAATAATTATACTTATTACTCCCAATATTATCAATATAACATGCATTATTACCCATATAATGCAGTTATATTCGCTAGAACTGTAATAATTATACTTATTACTTATATTATTAGCAATCCAACGTGCATTATTACCCAAATAATGCAGTTGTAATAGCTAGAACTATAATAAATATACTTAGTACTTTTATTATCATCAATATAACATGCATTATTACCCATATTATGCAGTTATTATCGATAGAACTATAATAAATATACTTAGTACTTTTATTATCATCTATATAACATGCATTATTACGCATATTATGCCGTTACTATCGCTAGAACTGTAATAATTATACTTACTACTCCCGATATTATCAATATAACATGAATTATTACGCATATTATGCAGTTATTATCGCTAGAACCGTAATAATTTTACTTATTACTTATATTATTAGCAATATAACGTGCATTATTACCCATATTATGCAGTTATTATCGATAGAACTATAATGAATATACTTATTACTTTTATTATTATCAATATAACATGCATTATTACCCAAATAATGCAGTTATTATCGCTAGAACTGTAATAATTATACTTATTACTCCCAATATTATGAATATAACATGCATTATTACCCATATAATGCAGTTATATTCGCTAGAACTGCAATAATTATACTTATTACTTATATTATTAGCAATCCAACGTGCATTATTACCCAAATAATGCAGTTGTAATAGCTAGAACTATAATAAATATACTTAGTACTTTTATTATCATCAATATAACATGCATTATTACCCATATTATGCAGTTATTATCGATAGAACTATAATAAATATACTTAGTACTTTTATTATCATCTATATAACATGCATTATTACGCATATTATGCAGTTATTATCGCTAGAACTGTAATAATTATACTTACTGCTCCCGATATTATCAATATAACATGAATTATTACGCATATTATGCAGTTATTATCGCTAGAACCGTAATAATTTTACTTATTACTTATATTATTAGCAATATAACGTGCATTATTACCCATATTATGCAGTTATTATCGATAGAACTATAATAAATATACTTATTACTTTTATTATTATCAATATAACATGCATTATTACCCATACAATGCAGTTATTATCGCTAGAACTGTAATAATTATACTTATTACTTATATTATTCTCATTATAACATGAATTATTACCCATATTATGCAGTTATAATCGGTAGAACTATAATAAATATACTTACTACTTTTATTATCATCAATAGAACGTGCATTATTACCCATATTATGCAGTTATTATCGATAGAACTATAATAAATATACTTATTACTTTTATTATTATCAATATAACATGCATTATTAGCCATATTATGCAGTTATTATCGCTAAAACTATAATAAATATACGTATTACTTTTATTATCATCAGTATAACATGCATTATTACCCATATTATGCAGTTTCTATCGATAGAACTGTAATAAATATATTTATTACTTTTATTATTATCAATATAACATGCACTATTAGCCATATTTTACTATTATTATCGCTAGAACTATAATAATTATACTTATTACTCCCGATATTATCAATATAACATGCATTATTACGCATGTAATGCAGTTATTATCGCTAGAACTGTAATAATTATACTTATTACTTATATTATTATCAATATAACATGCATTATTAGCCATATAATGCAGTTATTATGGACCGAAGGATAATACATATACTTATTACTTTTATTATTATCAATATAACATGCACTATTAGCCATATTTTACTATTATTATCGCTGGAACTATAATAATTATACTTATTACTCCCAATATTATCAATATAACATGCATTATTACCCATATAATGCAGTTATATTCGCTAGAACTGTAATAATTATACTTATTACTTATATTATTAGCAATCCAACGTGCATTATTACCCAAATAATGCAGTTGTAATAGCTAGAACTATAATAAATATACTTAGTACTTTTATTATCATCAATATAACATGCATTATTACCCATATTATGCAGTTATTATCGATAGAACTATAATAAATATACTTAGTACTTTTATTATCATCTATATAACATGCATTATTACGCATATTATGCCGTTACTATCGCTAGAACTGTAATAATTATACTTACTACTCCCGATATTATCAATATAACATGAATTATTACGCATATTATGCAGTTATTATCGCTAGAACCGTAATAATTTTACTTATTACTTATATTATTAGCAATATAACGTGCATTATTACCCATATTATGCAGTTATTATCGATAGAACTATAATGAATATACTTATTACTTTTATTATTATCAATATAACATGCATTATTACCCAAATAATGCAGTTATTATCGCTAGAACTGTAATAATTATACTTATTACTTATATTATTCTCATTATAACATGAATTATTACCCATATTATGCAGTTATAATCGGTAGAACTATAATAAATATACTTACTACTTTTATTATCATCAATATAACGTGCATTATTAGCCATATTGTACTATTATTATCGCTAGAAATATAGTAATTATACTTATTACTCCCGATATTATCAATATAACATGCATTATTACCCATATAATGCAGTTATTATCGATAGAACTGTAATAAATATGCTTATTACTTTTATTATTATCAATATAACGTGCATTATTACCCATATTATGCAGTTATTATCGATAGAACTATAATAAATATACTTACTACTTTTATTATCATCAACATAACGTGCATTATTACCCATATTATGCAGTTATTATCGATAGAACTGTAATAAATATACTTATTACTTTTATTATTATCAATATAACATGCACTATTAGCCATATTGTACTATTATTATCGCTAGAAATATAGTAATTATACTTATTACTCCCGATATTATCAATATAACATGCATTATTACCCATATAATGCAGTTATTATCGATAGAACTGTAATAAATATACTTATTACTTTTATTATTATCAATATAACGTGCATTATTACCCATATTATGCAGTTATTATCGATAGAACTATAATAAATATACTTATTACTTTCATTATTATCAATGTAACATGCATTATTAGCCATATTTTACTATTATTATCGCTAGAACTATAATAATTATACTTATTACTCCCGATATTATCAATATAACATGCATTATTACGCATGTAATGCAGTTATTATCGCTAGAACTGTAATAATTATACTTATTACTTATATTATTATCAATATAACATGCATTATTAGCCATATAATGCAGTTATTATGGACCGAAGGATAATACATATACTTATTACTTTTATTATTATCAATATAACATGCACTATTAGCCATATTTTACTATTATTATCGCTGGAACTATAATAATTATACTTATTACTCCCAATATTATCAATATAACATGCATTATTACCCATATAATGCAGTTATATTCGCTAGAACTGTAATAATTATACTTATTACTTATATTATTAGCAATCCAACGTGCATTATTACCCAAATAATGCAGTTGTAATAGCTAGAACTATAATAAATATACTTAGTACTTTTATTATCATCAATATAACATGCATTATTACCCATATTATGCAGTTATTATCGATAGAACTATAATAAATATACTTAGTACTTTTATTATCATCTATATAACATGCATTATTACGCATATTATGCCGTTACTATCGCTAGAACTGTAATAATTATACTTACTACTCCCGATATTATCAATATAACATGAATTATTACGCATATTATGCAGTTATTATCGCTAGAACCGTAATAATTTTACTTATTACTTATATTATTAGCAATATAACGTGCATTATTACCCATATTATGCAGTTATTATCGATAGAACTATAATGAATATACTTATTACTTTTATTATTATCAATATAACATGCATTATTACCCAAATAATGCAGTTATTATCGCTAGAACTGTAATAATTATACTTATTACTCCCAATATTATGAATATAACATGCATTATTACCCATATAATGCAGTTATATTCGCTAGAACTGCAATAATTATACTTATTACTTATATTATTAGCAATCCAACGTGCATTATTACCCAAATAATGCAGTTGTAATAGCTAGAACTATAATAAATATACTTAGTACTTTTATTATCATCAATATAACATGCATTATTACCCATATTATGCAGTTATTATCGATAGAACTATAATAAATATACTTAGTACTTTTATTATCATCTATATAACATGCATTATTACGCATATTATGCAGTTATTATCGCTAGAACTGTAATAATTATACTTACTGCTCCCGATATTATCAATATAACATGAATTATTACGCATATTATGCAGTTATTATCGCTAGAACCGTAATAATTTTACTTATTACTTATATTATTAGCAATATAACGTGCATTATTACCCATATTATGCAGTTATTATCGATAGAACTATAATAAATATACTTATTACTTTTATTATTATCAATATAACATGCATTATTACCCATACAATGCAGTTATTATCGCTAGAACTGTAATAATTATACTTATTACTTATATTATTCTCATTATAACATGAATTATTACCCATATTATGCAGTTATAATCGGTAGAACTATAATAAATATACTTACTACTTTTATTATCATCAATAGAACGTGCATTATTACCCATATTATGCAGTTATTATCGATAGAACTATAATAAATATACTTATTACTTTTATTATTATCAATATAACATGCATTATTAGCCATATTATGCAGTTATTATCGCTAAAACTATAATAAATATACGTATTACTTTTATTATCATCAGTATAACATGCATTATTACCCATATTATGCAGTTTCTATCGATAGAACTGTAATAAATATATTTATTACTTTTATTATTATCAATATAACATGCACTATTAGCCATATTTTACTATTATTATCGCTAGAACTATAATAATTATACTTATTACTCCCGATATTATCAATATAACATGCATTATTACGCATGTAATGCAGTTATTATCGCTAGAACTGTAATAATTATACTTATTACTTATATTATTATCAATATAACATGCATTATTAGCCATATAATGCAGTTATTATGGACCGAAGGATAATACATATACTTATTACTTTTATTATTATCAATATAACATGCACTATTAGCCATATTTTACTATTATTATCGCTGGAACTATAATAATTATACTTATTACTCCCGATATTATCAATATAACATGCATTATTACGCATGTAATGCAGTTATTATCGCTAGAACTGTAATAATTATACTTATTACTTATATTATTATCAATATAACATGCATTATTACCCATATAATGCAGTTATTATGGACCGAAGTATAATAAATATACTTATTACTTTTATTATTATCAATGTAACATGCACTATTAGCCATATTTTACTATTATTATCGCTGGAACTATAATAATTATACTTATTACTCCCAATATTATGAATATAACATGCATTATTACCCATATAATGCAGTTATATTCGCTAGAACTGCAATAATTATACTTATTACTTATATTATTAGCAATCCAACGTGCATTATTACCCAAATAATGCAGTTGTAATAGCTAGAACTATAATAAATATACTTAGTACTTTTATTATCATCAATATAACATGCATTATTACCCATATTATGCAGTTATTATCGATAGAACTATAATAAATATACTTAGTACTTTTATTATCATCTATATAACATGCATTATTACGCATATTATGCAGTTATTATCGCTAGAACTGTAATAATTATACTTACTGCTCCCGATATTATCAATATAACATGAATTATTACGCATATTATGCAGTTATTATCGCTAGAACCGTAATAATTTTACTTATTACTTATATTATTAGCAATATAACGTGCATTATTACCCATATTATGCAGTTATTATCGATAGAAATGTAATAATTATACTTATTACTTATATTATTCTCAATATAACATGCATTGTTACCCATATTATGCAGTTATTATCGACAGAACTATAATAAATATACTTATTACTTTTATTATTATCAATAGAACATGCACAATTAGCCATATTGCACTATTATTATCCCTAGAACTATAGTAATTATACTTATTACTTATATTATTCTCAATATAACATGCATTATTACCCATATTATGCAGTTATAATCGGTAGAACTATAATAAATATACTTACTACTTTTATTATCATCAATATAACGTGCATTATTACCCATATTATGCAGTTATTATCGATAGAACTATAATAAATATACTTATTACTTTTATTATTATCAATATAACATGCATTATTAGCCCTATTATGCAGTTATTATCGCTAGAACTATAATAAATATACTTATTACTTTTATTATTATCAATATAACATGCATTATTAGCCATATTATGCAGTTATTATCGCTGGAACTATAATAAATATACGTATTACTTTTATTATCATCAGTATAACATGCATTATTACCCATATTATGCAATTTCTATCGATAGAACTGTAATATATATACTTATTACTTTTATTATTATCAATATAACATGCACTATTAGCCATATTTTACTATTATTATCGCTAGAACTATAATAATTATACTTATTACTCCCGATATTATCAATATAACATGCATTATTACGCATATAATGCAGTTATTATCGCTAGAACTGTAATAATTATACTTATTACTTATATTATTCTCAATATAACATGCATTGTTACCCATATTATGCAGTTATTATCGACAGAACTATAATTAATATACTTATTACTTTTATTATTATCAATATAACGTGCATTATTACCCATATTATGCAGTTATTATCGCTAGAACTGTAATAATTATACTTATTACTTATATTATTCTCAATATAACATGCATTGTTACCCATATTATGCAGTTATTATCGCTAGAACTGTAATAATTATACTTATTACTTTTATTATTATCAATATAACATGCACTATTAGCCATATTTTACTATTATTATCGCTAGAACTATAATAATTATACTTATTACTCCCGATATTATCAATATGACATCCATTATTACCCAAATAATGCAGTTATTATCGCTAGAACTGTAATAATTATACTTATTACTTATATTATTCTCAATATAACATGAATTATTACCCATATTATGCAGTTATAATCGGTAGAACTATAATAAATATACTTACTACTTTTATTATCATCAACATAACGTGCATTATTACCCATATTATGCAGTTATTATCGATAGAACTGTAATAAATATACTTATTACTTTTATTATTATCAATATAACGTGCATTATTACCCATATTATGCAGTTATTATCGATAGAACTATAATAAATATACTTATTACTTTCATTATTATCAATGTAACATGCATTATTAGCCATATTATGCAGTTATTATCGCTAGAAATATAATAAATATACGTATTACTTTTATTATCATCAATATAACATGCATTATTACCCATATTATGCAGTTATTATCGATAGAACTATAATAAATATACTTATTACTTTCATTATTATCAATGTAACATGCATTATTAGCCATATTATGCAGTTATAATCGGTAGAACTATAATAAATATACTTACTACTTTTATTATCATCAACATAACGTGCATTATTACCCATATTATGCAGTTATTATCGATAGAACTATAATAAATATACTTAGTACTTTTATTATCATCTATATAACATGCATTATTACGCATATTATGCAGTTATTATCGCTAGAACTGTAATAATTATACTTACTGCTCCCGATATTATCAATATAACATGAATTATTACGCATATTATGCAGTTATTATCGCTAGAACCGTAATAATTTTACTTATTACTTATATTATTAGCAATATAACGTGCATTATTACCCATATTATGCAGTTATTATCGATAGAAATGTAATAATTATACTTATTACTTATATTATTCTCAATATAACATGCATTGTTACCCATATTATGCAGTTATTATCGACAGAACTATAATAAATATACTTATTACTTTTATTATTATCAATAGAACATGCACAATTAGCCATATTGCACTATTATTATCCCTAGAACTATAGTAATTATACTTATTACTTATATTATTCTCAATATAACATGCATTATTACCCATATTATGCAGTTATAATCGGTAGAACTATAATAAATATACTTACTACTTTTATTATCATCAATATAACGTGCATTATTACCCATATTATGCAGTTATTATCGATAGAACTATAATAAATATACTTATTACTTTTATTATTATCAATATAACATGCATTATTAGCCCTATTATGCAGTTATTATCGCTAGAACTATAATAAATATACTTATTACTTTTATTATTATCAATATAACATGCATTATTAGCCATATTATGCAGTTATTATCGCTGGAACTATAATAAATATACGTATTACTTTTATTATCATCAGTATAACATGCATTATTACCCATATTATGCAATTTCTATCGATAGAACTGTAATATATATACTTATTACTTTTATTATTATCAATATAACATGCACTATTAGCCATATTTTACTATTATTATCGCTAGAACTATAATAATTATACTTATTACTCCCGATATTATCAATATAACATGCATTATTACGCATATAATGCAGTTATTATCGCTAGAACTGTAATAATTATACTTATTACTTATATTATTCTCAATATAACATGCATTGTTACCCATATTATGCAGTTATTATCGACAGAACTATAATTAATATACTTATTACTTTTATTATTATCAATATAACGTGCATTATTACCCATATTATGCAGTTATTATCGCTAGAACTGTAATAATTATACTTATTACTTATATTATTCTCAATATAACATGCATTGTTACCCATATTATGCAGTTATTATCGCTAGAACTGTAATAATTATACTTATTACTTTTATTATTATCAATATAACATGCACTATTAGCCATATTTTACTATTATTATCGCTAGAACTATAATAATTATACTTATTACTCCCGATATTATCAATATGACATCCATTATTACCCAAATAATGTAGTTATTATCGCTAGAACTGTAATAATTATACTTATTACTTATATTATTCTCAATATAACATGAATTATTACCCATATTATGCAGTTATAATCGGTAGAACTATAATAAATATACTTACTACTTTTATTATCATCAACATAACGTGCATTATTACCCATATTATGCAGTTATTATCGATAGAACTGTAATAAATATACTTATTACTTTTATTATTATCAATATAACGTGCATTATTACCCATATTATGCAGTTATTATCGATAGAACTATAATAAATATACTTATTACTTTCATTATTATCAATGTAACATGCATTATTAGCCATATTATGCAGTTATTATCGCTAGAAATATAATAAATATACGTATTACTTTTATTATCATCAATATAACATGCATTATTACCCATATTATGCAGTTTCTATCGATAGAACTGTAATAAATATATTTATTACTTTTATTATTATCAATATAACATGCACTATTAGCCATATTTTACTATTATTATCGCTAGAACTATAATAATTATACTTATTACTCCCGATATTATCAATATAACATGCATTATTACGCATGTAATGCAGTTATTATCGCTAGAACTGTAATAATTATACTTATTACTTATATTATTATCAATATAACATGCATTATTAGCCATATAATGCAGTTATTATGGACCGAAGGATAATACATATACTTATTACTTTTATTATTATCAATATAACATGCACTATTAGCCATATTTTACTATTATTATCGCTGGAACTATAATAATTATACTTATTACTCCCAATATTATCAATATAACATGCATTATTACCCATATAATGCAGTTATATTCGCTAGAACTGTAATAATTATACTTATTACTTATATTATTAGCAATCCAACGTGCATTATTACCCAAATAATGCAGTTGTAATAGCTAGAACTATAATAAATATACTTAGTACTTTTATTATCATCAATATAACATGCATTATTACCCATATTATGCAGTTATTATCGATAGAACTATAATAAATATACTTAGTACTTTTATTATCATCTATATAACATGCATTATTACGCATATTATGCCGTTACTATCGCTAGAACTGTAATAATTATACTTACTACTCCCGATATTATCAATATAACATGAATTATTACGCATATTATGCAGTTATTATCGCTAGAACCGTAATAATTTTACTTATTACTTATATTATTAGCAATATAACGTGCATTATTACCCATATTATGCAGTTATTATCGATAGAACTATAATGAATATACTTATTACTTTTATTATTATCAATATAACATGCATTATTACCCAAATAATGCAGTTATTATCGCTAGAACTGTAATAATTATACTTATTACTTATATTATTCTCATTATAACATGAATTATTACCCATATTATGCAGTTATAATCGGTAGAACTATAATAAATATACTTACTACTTTTATTATCATCAATATAACGTGCATTATTAGCCATATTGTACTATTATTATCGCTAGAAATATAGTAATTATACTTATTACTCCCGATATTATCAATATAACATGCATTATTACCCATATAATGCAGTTATTATCGATAGAACTGTAATAAATATGCTTATTACTTTTATTATTATCAATATAACGTGCATTATTACCCATATTATGCAGTTATTATCGATAGAACTATAATAAATATACTTACTACTTTTATTATCATCAACATAACGTGCATTATTACCCATATTATGCAGTTATTATCGATAGAACTGTAATAAATATACTTATTACTTTTATTATTATCAATATAACATGCACTATTAGCCATATTGTACTATTATTATCGCTAGAAATATAGTAATTATACTTATTACTCCCGATATTATCAATATAACATGCATTATTACCCATATAATGCAGTTATTATCGATAGAACTGTAATAAATATACTTATTACTTTTATTATTATCAATATAACGTGCATTATTACCCATATTATGCAGTTATTATCGATAGAACTATAATAAATATACTTATTACTTTCATTATTATCAATGTAACATGCATTATTAGCCATATTATGCAGTTATTATCGCTAGAAATATAATAAATATACGTATTACTTTTATTATCATCAATATAACATGCATTATTACCCATATTATGCAGTTTCTATCGATAGAACTGTAATAAATATATTTATTACTTTTATTATTATCAATATAACATGCACTATTAGCCATATTTTACTATTATTATCGCTAGAACTATAATAATTATACTTATTACTCCCGATATTATCAATATAACATGCATTATTACGCATGTAATGCAGTTATTATCGCTAGAACTGTAATAATTATACTTATTACTTATATTATTATCAATATAACATGCATTATTACCCATATAATGCAGTTATTATGGACCGAAGTATAATAAATATACTTATTACTTTTATTATTATCAATGTAACATGCACTATTAGCCATATTTTACTATTATTATCGCTGGAACTATAATAATTATACTTATTACTCCCAATATTATGAATATAACATGCATTATTACCCATATAATGCAGTTATATTCGCTAGAACTGCAATAATTATACTTATTACTTATATTATTAGCAATCCAACGTGCATTATTACCCAAATAATGCAGTTGTAATAGCTAGAACTATAATAAATATACTTAGTACTTTTATTATCATCAATATAACATGCATTATTACCCATATTATGCAGTTATTATCGATAGAACTATAATAAATATACTTAGTACTTTTATTATCATCTATATAACATGCATTATTACGCATATTATGCAGTTATTATCGCTAGAACTGTAATAATTATACTTACTGCTCCCGATATTATCAATATAACATGAATTATTACGCATATTATGCAGTTATTATCGCTAGAACCGTAATAATTTTACTTATTACTTATATTATTAGCAATATAACGTGCATTATTACCCATATTATGCAGTTATTATCGATAGAACTATAATGAATATACTTATTACTTTTATTATTATCAATATAACATGCATTATTACCCAAATAATGCAGTTATTATCGCTAGAACTGTAATAATTATACTTATTACTTATATTATTCTCATTATAACATGAATTATTACCCATATTATGCAGTTATAATCGGTAGAACTATAATAAATATACTTACTACTTTTATTATCATCAATAGAACGTGCATTATTACCCATATTATGCAGTTATTATCGATAGAACTATAATAAATATACTTATTACTTTTATTATTATCAATATAACATGCATTATTAGCCATATTATGCAGTTATTATCGCTAAAACTATAATAAATATACGTATTACTTTTATTATCATCAGTATAACATGCATTATTACCCATATTATGCAGTTTCTATCGATAGAACTGTAATAAATATACTTATTACTTTTATTATCATCAATATAACGTGCATTATTACCCATATTATGCAGTTATTATCGATAGAACTATAATAAATATACTTATTACTTTTATTATTATCAATATAACAGGCACTCTTAGCCATATTTTACTTAGCCATATACTTAGCCATATTTCTAGTATTATCGCTAGAACTGTAGTAATTATACTGATTACTCCCGATATTATCAATATAACATCCATTATTACCCAAATAATGCAGTTATTATCGCTAGAACTGTAATAATTATACTTATTACTTATATTATTCTCAATATAACATGCATTTTACCCATATTATGCAGTTATAATCGGTAGAACTATAATAAATATACTTACTACTTTTATTATCATCAATATAACGTGCATTATTACCCATATTATGCAGTTATTATCGATAGAACTATAATATATATACTTATTACTTTTATTATTATCAATATAACATGCATTATTACCCATGTAATACAGTTATTATCGCTAGAACCGTAATAATTATACTTATTACTTATATTATTAGCAATATAACGTGCATTATTACCCATACAATGCAGTTATTATCGCTAGAACTGTAATAATTATACTTATTACTTATATTATTCTCAATATAACATGCATTGTTACCCATATTATGCAGTTATTATCGATAGAACTGTAATAAATATACTTATTACTTTTATTATTATCAATAGAACATGCACTATTAGCCATATTTTACTATTATTATCGCAAGAACTATAATTATTATATTTATTACTCCCGATATTATCAATATAACATGCATTATTACCCATATAATACAGTTATTATCGCTAGAACCGTAATAATTATACTTATTACTTATATTATTAGCAATATAACGTGCATTATTACCCATAGAATGCAGTTATTATCGCTAGAACTGTAATAATTATACTTATTACTTTTATTATTATCAATATAACATGCATTATTACACATATAATACAGTTATTATCGCTAGAACCGTAATAATTATACTTATTACTTATATTATTCTCAATATAACATGCATTGTTACCCATATTATGCAGTTATTATCGCTAGAACTGTTATAATTATACTTATTACTTATATTATTAACAATGTAACGAGCATTATTACCCATATTATGCAGTTATTATCGCTAGAACTGTAATAATTATACTTATTACTTATATTATTCTCAATATAACATGAATTATTACCCATATTATGCAGTTATAATCGGTAGAACTATAATAAATATACTTACTACTTTTATTATCGTCAATATAACGTGCATTATTACCCATATTATGCAGTTATTATCGATAGAACTATAATAAATATACTTATTACTTTTATTATTATCAATATAACATGCACTATTAGGCATATTTTACTATTATTATCGCTAGAACTATAATAATTATACTTATTACTCCCGATATTATCAATATAACATGCATTATTACGCATATAATGCAGTTATTATCGCTAGGAATGTAATAATTATACTTATTACTTATATTATTCTCAATATAACATGCATTGTTACCCATATTATGCAGTTATTATCGACAGAACTATAATAAATATACTTATTACTTTTATTATTATCAATAGAACATGCACTATTAGCCATATTGCACTATTATTATCCCTAGAACTATAGTAATTATACTTATTACTTATATTATTCTCAATATAACATGCATTATTACCCATATTATGCAGTTATAATCGGTAGAACTATAATAAATATACTTACTACTTTTATTATCATCAATATAACGTGCATTATTACCCATATTATGCAGTTATTATCGATAGAACTATAATAAATATACTTATTACTTTTATTATTATCAATATAACATGCATTATTAGCCCTATTATGCAGTTATTATAGCTAGAACTATAATAAATATACGTATTACTTTTATTATCATCAATATAACATGCATTATTACCCATATTATGCAATTTCTATCGATAGAACTGTAATATATATACTTATTACTTTTATTATTATCAATATAACACGCACTATTAGCCATATTTTACTATTATTATCGCTAGAACTATAATAATTATACTTATTACTCCCGATATTATCAATATAACATGCATTATTACGCATATAATGCAGTTATTATCGCTAGAACTGTAATAATTATACTTATTACTTATATTATTCTCAATATAACATGCATTGTTACCCATATTATGCAGTTATTATCGACAGAACTATAATTAATATACTTATTACTTTTATTATTATCAATAGAACATGCACTATTAGCCATATTGCACTACTATTATCCCTAGAACTATAGTAATTATACTTATTACTTATATTATTCTCTATATAACATGCATTATTACCCATATTATGCAGTTATAATCGGTAGAACTATAATAAATATACTTACCACTTTTATTATCATCAATATAACGTGCATTATTACCCATATTATGCAGTTATTATCGATAGAACTATAATAAATATACTTATTACTTTTATTATTATCAATATAACAGGCACTCTTAGCCATATTTTACTTAGCCATATACTTAGCCATAT
Organism: Megachile leachella; assembly: GCA_963576845.1. NCBI lineage: Eukaryota > Metazoa > Arthropoda > Insecta > Hymenoptera > Megachilidae > Megachile > Megachile leachella. The sequence continues at coordinate 145,890 of CAUYWW010000107.1, read as the reverse complement.
TTCTAGTATTATCGCTAGAACTGTAGTAATTATACTGATTACTCCCGATATTATCAATATAACATCCATTATTACCCAAATAATGCAGTTATTATCGCTAGAACTGTAATAATTATACTTATTACTTATATTATTCTCAATATAACATGCATTTTACCCATATTATGCAGTTATAATCGGTAGAACTATAATAAATATACTTACTACTTTTATTATCATCAATATAACGTGCATTATTACCCATATTATGCAGTTATTATCGGTAGAACTATAATAAATATACTTATTACTTTTATTATTATCAATAGAACATGCACTATTAGCCATATTTTACTATTATTATCGCAAGAACTATAATTATTATATTTATTACTCCCGATATTATCAATATAACATGCATTATTACCCATATTATGCAGTTATTATCGCTAGAACCGTAATAATTTTACTTATTACTTATATTATTAGCAATATAACGTGCATTATTACCCATATTATGCAGTTATTATCGATAGAACTATAATAAATATACTTATTACTTTTATTATTATCAATATAACATGCATTATTACCCAAATAATGCAGTTATTATCGCTAGAACTGTAATAATTATACTTATTACTTATATTATTCTCATTATAACATGAATTATTACCCATATTATGCAGTTATAATCGGTAGAACTATAATAAATATACTTACTACTTTTATTATCATCAATATAACGTGCATTATTACCCATATTATGCAGTTATTATCGATAGAACTATAATAAATATACTTATTACTTTTATTATTATCAATATAACATGCATTATTAGCCATATTATGCAGTTATTATCGCTAGAACTATAATAAATATACGTATTACTTTTATTATCATCAGTATAACATGCATTATTACCCATATTATGCAGTTTCTATCGATAGAACTGTAATAAATATACTTGTTACTTTTATTATTATCAATATAACATGCACTATTAGCCATAATTTACTATTATTATCGCTAGAACTATAATAATTATACTTATTACTCCCGATATTATCAATATAACATGCATTATTACCCATGTAATGCAGTTATTATCGCTAGAACTGTAATATTTATACCTATTACTTATATTATTATCAATATAACATGCATTATTACCCATATTATGCAGTTATTATCGATAGAACTATAATAAATATACTTATTACTTTTATTATTATCAATATAACATGCACTATTACCCATATAATGCAGTTATTATCGACAGAAGTATAATAAATATACTTATTACTTTTGTCATTATCAATATAACAGGCACTCTTAGCCATATTTTACTAGTATTACCGCTACGACTGTAATAATTATACTCATTACTTATATTATTATCAATATAACGTGCATTATTACCCATATTATGCAGTTATTATCGCTAGAACTGTAATAATTATACTCATTACTTATATTATTATCAATATAACATGCATTATTACCCATATAATGGTGTTATTATCGCTAGAACTGTAATAAATATACTTACTACTTTCATTGTCACCAATATAACATGCATTATTACCCATATTATGCAGTTATTATCGATAGAACTATAATAAACATACTTATTACTTTTATTATTATCAATATAACATGCACTATTAGCCATATTGTACTATTATTATCGCTAGAACTATAATAATTATGCTTATTACTCCCGATATTATCAATATAACATGCATTATTACCCATATAATGCGGTTATTATCGCTAGAACTGTAATAATTATACTTATTACTTATATTATTAGCAATATAACGTGCATTATTACCCATATTATGCAGTTATTATCGCTAGAACTGTAATAATTATACTTATTACTCCCGATATTATCAATATAACATGGATTATTACGCATATAATGCAGTTATTATCGGTAGAACTATAATAAATATACGTATTACTTTTATTATCATCAATATAACATGCATTATTACCCATATTATGCAGTTATTATCGATAGAACTATAATAAACATACTTATTACTTTTATTATTATTAATAGAACAAGCACTATTAGCCATATTATACTATTGTTATCGCTAGAACTATAATAATTATACTTATTACTCCCGATATTATCAATATAACATGCATTATTACATATATAATGCAGTTATTATCGCTAGAACTGTAATAATTATACTTATTACTTATATTATTAGCAATATAACGTGCATTATTACCCATATTATGCAGTTATTATCGCTAGAACTCTAATAATTATACTTATTACTCCCGATATTATCAATATAACATGGATTATTACGCATATAATGCAGTTATTATCGGTAGAACTATAATAAATATTCGTATTACTTTTATTATCATCAATATAACATGCTTTATTACCCATATTATGCAGTTATTATCGATAGAACTGTAATAAATATACTTATCACTTTTATTATTATCAATATAACATGCACTATTAGCCATATTTTACTATTATTATCGCTAAAACTATAATAATTATGCTTATTACTCCCGATATTAACAATGTAACATGCATTATTACGCTTACAATGCAGTTATTATCGCTAGAACTGTAATAAATATACTTACTACTTTCATTACCATCAATATAACATGCATTATTGCCCATATTATGCAGTTATTATCGCTAGAACTATAATAAATATACGTATTACTTTTATTATCATCAATATAACATGCATTATTACCCATATTATGCAGTTATTATCGATAGAACTGTAATAAATATACTTATTACTCTTATTATTATCAATATAACATGCACTATTAGCCATATTTTACTAGTATTATCGCTAGAACTGCAATAATTATACGTATTACTCCCGATATTATCAATATAACATGCATTATTACCCAAATAATGCAGTTATTATCGCTAGAACTGTAACAATTATACTTATTACTTATATTATTATCAATATAACATGCATTATTACACATATTATGCAGTTATTATCGCTAGAACTATAATAAATATACGTATTACTTTTATTATCATCAATATAACGTGCATTATTACCCATATTATGCAGTTTTTATCGGTAGAACTGTAATAATTATACTTATTATTTATATTATTATCAATATAACATGCATTATTACCCATATAATGGAGTTATTATCGCTAGAACTGTAATAATTATACGTATTACTTTTATTATTATCAATATAACATGCACTATTAGCCATATTTTACTATTATTATCGCTAGAACTATAATAATTATACTTATTACTCCCGACATTATCAATATAACATGCATTATTACCCATATAATGTAGTTACTATCGCTAGAATTGTAGTAATTATACTTATTACTTATACTATTATCAATATAACATGCATTATTATGCATATTATGCAGTTATGATCGCTAGAACTTTAATAAATATACTTAGTACTTTAATTATCATCAATATAACATGCATTATTACCCATATTATGCAGTTATTATCGATAGAACTATAATAAATATACTTATTACTTTTATTATTATCAATATAACATGCACTATTAGCCATATTGTACTATTATTATCACTAGAACTATAATAATTATACTTATTACTCCCGATATTATCAATATAACATGCACTATTACCCATATAATGCAGTTATTATCGCTAGAACTGTAATAATTATATGTATTACTTATACTATTGGGAATATAACGTGCATTATTACCCATATTATGCAGTTATTATCGCTAGAACTGTAATAATTATACTTATTACTTATATTATTATCCATATAACATGCATTATTACTTATATAATGCAGTTATTGTCGACAGAAGTATAATAAATATACTTATTACTTTTATTATTATCAATATAACATGCATTATTACCCATATAATGCAGTTATTATCGCTAGAACTGTAATAATTATAGTTATTACTTATACTATTAGCAGTATAACGTGCATTATTACCCATATTATGCAGCTATTATCGATAGAACTATAATAAATATACATATTACTTTTATTATTATCAATATAACATGCATTATTACCCATATAATGCAGTTATTATCGCTAGAACTGTAATAATTATACTTATTACTTTTATTATTATCAATATAACATGCACTATTACCCATATAATGCAGTTATTATCGACAGAAGTATAATTAATATACTTATTACTTTTGTTATTATCAATATAACAGGCACTCTTAGCCATATTTTACTAGTATTACCGCTAGGACTGTAATAATTATACTCATTACTTATATTATTATCAATATAACGTGCATTATTACCCATATTATGCAGTTATTATCGCTAGAACTGTAATAATTATACTTATTACTTATATTATTATCAATATAACATGCATTATTACCCATATAATGGAGCTATTATCGCTAGAACTGTAATAATTATACTTATTACTTTTGTTATTATCAATATAACATGCATTATCACCCATATAATGCAGTTATTACCGACAGAAGTATAATAAATATACTTATTACTTTTATTATTATCAATATAACATGCACTGTTAGCCATATTTTACTATTATTATCGCGAGAACTATAATAATTATACTTATTACTCCCGATATTATCAATATAACATGCATTATTACACATATAATGCAGTTACTATCGCTAGAATTGTAATAATTATACTTATTACTTATATTATTATCAATATAACATGCATTATTACGCATATTATGCAGTTATAATCGCTAGAACTATAATAAATATACTTAGTACGTTTATTATCATCAATATAACATGCATTATTACGCATATTATGCCGTTATTATCGCTAGAACTGTAATAATTATACTTACTACTCCCGATATTATCAATATAACATGAATTATTACGCATATTATGCAGTTATTATCGCTAGAACCGTAATAATTTTACTTATTACTTATATTATTAGCAATATAACGTGCATTATTACCCATATTATGCAGTTATTATCGATAGAACTATAATAAATATACTTATTACTTTTATTATTATCAATATAACATGCATTATTACCCAAATAATGCAGTTATTATCGCTAGAACTGTAATAATTATACTTATTACTTATATTACTCTCATTATAACATGAATTATTACCCATATTATGCAGTTATAATCGGTAGAACTATAATAAATATACTTACTACTTTTATTATCATCAATATAACGTGCATTATTAGCCATATTGTACTATTATTATCGCTAGAAATATAGTAATTATACTTATTACTCCCGATATTATCAATATAACATGCATTATTACCCATATAATGCAGTTATTATCGATAGAACTGTAATAAATATGCTTATTACTTTTATTATTATCAATATAACGTGCATTATTACCCATATTATGCAGTTATTATCGATAGAACTATAATAAATATACTTACTACTTTTATTATCATCAACATAACGTGCATTATTACCCATATTATGCAGTTATTATCGATAGAACTGTAATAAATATACTTATTACTTTTATTATTATCAATATAACATGCACTATTAGCCATATTGTACTATTATTATCGCTAGAAATATAGTAATTATACTTATTACTCCCGATATTATCAATATAACATGCATTATTACCCATATAATGCAGTTATTATCGATAGAACTGTAATAAATATACTTATTACTTTTATTATTATCAATATAACGTGCATTATTACCCATATTATGCAGTTATTATCGATAGAACTATAATAAATATACTTATTACTTTCATTATTATCAATGTAACATGCATTATTAGCCATATTATGCAGTTATTATCGCTAGAAATATAATAAATATACGTATTACTTTTATTATCATCAATATAACATGCATTATTACCCATATTATTCAGTTTCTATCGATAGAACTGTAATAAATATATTTATTACTTTTATTATTATCAATATAACATGCACTATTAGCCATATTTTACTATTATTATCGCTAGAACTATAATAATTATACTTATTACTCCCGATATTATCAATATAACATGCATTATTACGCATGTAATGCAGTTATTATCGCTAGAACTGTAATAATTATACTTATTACTTATATTATTATCAATATAACATGCATTATTACCCATATAATGCAGTTATTATGGACCGAAGTATAATAAATATACTTATTACTTTTATTATTATCAATATAACATGCACTATTAGCCATATTTTACTATTATTATCGCTGGAACTATAATAATTATACTTATTACTCCCAATATTATGAATATAACATGCATTATTACCCATATAATGCAGTTATATTCGCTAGAACTGCAATAATTATACTTATTACTTATATTATTAGCAATCCAACGTGCATTATTACCCAAATAATGCAGTTGTAATAGCTAGAACTATAATAAATATACTTAGTACTTTTATTATCATCAATATAACATGCATTATTACCCATATTATGCAGTTATTATCGATAGAACTATAATAAATATACTTAGTACTTTTATTATCATCTATATAACATGCATTATTACGCATATTATGCAGTTATTATCGCTAGAACTGTAATAATTATACTTACTGCTCCCGATATTATCAATATAACATGAATTATTACGCATATTATGCAGTTATTATCGCTAGAACTGTAATAATTATACTTATTACTTATATTATTCTCATTATAACATGAATTATTACCCATATTATGCAGTTATAATCGGTAGAACTATAATAAATATACTTACTACTTTTATTATCATCAATATAACGTGCATTATTAGCCATATTGTACTATTATTATCGCTAGAAATATAGTAATTATACTTATTACTCCCGATATTATCAATATAACATGCATTATTACCCATATAATGCAGTTATTATCGATAGAACTGTAATAAATATGCTTATTACTTTTATTATTATCAATATAACATGCACTATTAGCCATATTGTACTATTATTATCGCTAGAAATATAGTAATTATACTTATTACTCCCGATATTATCAATATAACATGCATTATTACCCATATAATGCAATTATTATCGATAGAACTGTAATAAATATACTTATTACTTTTATTATTATCAATATAACGTGCATTATTACCCATATTATGCAGTTATTATCGATAGAACTATAATAAATATACTTATTACTTTCATTATTATTGTCGCGAGGTAGGTAGGGTAAATGAATAAATATTGCTCGCAACAGTGTGTTTGCAAGAGGAGAGATGTTTAATGAAAACTATGGATGCTATGAAAATACAATATGACTGAAACGGAGGCTCGACGGATAATCTCTGTTTTTGCGCCTTTCCGCAGTATATATCAATTCTTGTAAAAGGCGTAACTCCTTAGACACTAGAGGGTGGAGTTTATTTTTCTCGTAGAGTCCTCCCATTTTCGGCGGGGGAAAGCGTATCGTAAATTACAAATTTGTTAAACGAAAATGTCCTTCCGGCCCGTGTTGACCATGTGGCCTAATGAACCGTAACGGGACATGGCTGGCAGCGTTTATGGCAGGGTAGCCTATTGAGCTACGCACGTCTAAAAAACATAAAATAATTTCGCCAACTTACAGAGTTTAGGGTAGGCTTAACTGCCTACACCTAAACATCTGTAAATGGTCAATGCTAACTTTCTACCAACGCTGCGAACCATGTGCCGCTACATCACCCCCTTGCCAGTGATAACGCTATACAATATTTACATAATCTATATACATACATACAAGAGAATAAACTAACAACAATACAAGATAGAGCGCAAAAAAAACTATATACATACAAGAAAAACTATTTACATTGGTTACGCTTGATAACGCTCGGTAAATCTAACTGTACGTCCATGGCGTGTTTTAATTGGGACGGCTTGTTTAAGAATGCTTCTAGGTCTACGACTTGCTTGATCGCTCGCAGTATCGGAAGTATTGTTCGTTACACTTTGATTTGATTCTACATGAGCAGGTTTTAATCTATCTATACTGATGTTCTTTTCGCGATCATTTATTAACACTGTGAAATATTTATTATTGCGATTGACAACTCTATAAGGTCCGTCATACAGCGGTTGTAACGAACGTTTTTCGCCATCGTGTCTGATAAATACATGTGTTGTTGTGTGCAAGTCTTTGTGTATGAATGGTGTATGTGTGCCGTGTCGTGAAGGTTTACAAGGTTGTATGTTTTTCATTGTGTGTTTGAATTGTGAAACAAAATCGGACGTCACCGGACTATTTTGTTGATCTTTATTGAAAAATTCTCCCGGTAATTTTAACGTGCAACCATAAACTAATTCTGCTGGAGTTGCATGCAAATCTTCCTTATAAGTGGATCTAATACCAAGCAAAACTAACGGTAGTACTTCGGTCCATTTGTCAGTCTCATGACAACGGATTGCTGATTTCAATTGTCGGTGCAATCTCTCTACCATACCATTAGATGAGGGATGAAAAGCGGTAGTTCTGATATGATGTGAACCAAGACATTGTGTTAATTCTTTAAAAAGTTGTGATTCGAATTGTCTACCCTGATCTGTAGTAATAATAGCTGGAACACCAAAACGAGATATCCAACCTACTAAAAGGGTGTTTGCTATTGTCTCGGCTGTAATGTCCTCGACTGGCCAAGCTTCTGGCCAGCGGGTAAAGCGGTCGACACAGGTAAGGCAATACCTGTATCCGTGAGAAACGGGTAATGGTCCTACTATGTCAATGTGTATGTGATGAAATCGTGAAACCGGTAATGAAAAATTGCCTAACGGAGATGAGGTGTGTCGTGTAATTTTGTTTCTTTGGCAAGGAATACATTGTTTAGACCAGGTGTTACAATCTTTGTTTATAGAAGGCCAAACAAAGCGATCAGTAACCAGTCTGCGTGTGGCTTTGATTCCTGGATGTGATAGATTGTGTATAGTGTCAAAAATGCGTTTGCGGAGATTTACGGGAACATACGGACGAACGGTAGGAGAAGAAGTGTCGCAAAAAATTTGGAGTTCGTGATCTTTGAACGGAAATCTAATTTTCTTTAATTTAAGGGCAGTCTCAGACAGCAAGAGACTTTGAAGCTCTTCATCTGCCTGTTGAGACTGTGCCATTTCCGACAAATCTACGGGTTTATTAACTTCTTCTATTCTAGATAACGCGTCCGCGACTACATTGTCTTTCCCTGAAATGTGTTGTATGTCTGTAGTGAATTGTCCTATAAAATCTAAGTGTCTAAATTGTCGTGGAGTGGAACGCTCTGGCCGCTGTTTGAAAGCGTACACCAGAGGTTTGTGATCTGTGTAAATCGTAAATGTGTGACCTTCAAGGTTGTGTTTAAAACGACGGACTGCGGTGTAAGCTGCTAATAATTCCCGGTCATATGCACTATATTTCCGTTGGGCTGACGAGAGGCTTTTTGTAAAGAAGGACAAAGGCTGCCAGGTATCGTCCACCCATTGCTGAAGCGCCGCTCCTATTGCGAAATCAGACGCATCCACGGTGACACTTAGTTTAGCGCCAGGTACCGGGTGCGCAAGAAGGGTCGCCTCAGCAAGTGCTTCCTTTACCTGGGTGAAAGCAAGTTCGGCTTCTTTCGACCAGGCAATACGAGGATTACCACGAGCAGGTGCACCCTTCAATAAGTCTGTTAATGGGACTTGTAACTTAGCCGCATTAGGAACGAACCGGCGATAAAAATTGAACATGCCTAAAAAACGTCGGAGTTCTTTAATATCTTGAGGCTTTGGAAAATTTTTAATAGCTTCTACCTTATCTGAATTTGGAGCAGTACCTTTACTACTAACTGTATAACCTAAGAAATCTATTGAACTTTTACCAAATGTACATTTTGCAGGATTAATAACAATACCGTATTTCTGAAGTCTATTGAAAAGTTGACGAATATGGTCTAAATGTTCTTCTTCGTTACGCGATGCTATTAAAATGTCGTCAAGATATGCATAACAAAAATCTAGGTCAAATAGAACTTCATTGATAAATCTTTGGAATGTTTGAGCCGCGTTCATCAAACCAAATGGCATCTTAACGTACTCAAACAAACCAAAGGGTGTAGTAACTGCTGTTTTTTCTATATCTGCTGGTTCTATGGGAATTTGATGGTAAGCTTTAACTAGATCTACTTTAGAGAAAACGGTTTTGCCATGTAATAAATTGGAAAAATCCTCGATGTGCGGTAAAGGGTAGCGGTCAGGTACCGTACGTGCGTTTAGTGCTCGGTAATCCCCGCACGGCCTCCAACCTTTGTCCTTTTTAGGAACCAAATGCAAAGGCGAAGCCCACGGGCTTTTCGAAGGTCTAATTATACCTTCGGCCAAAAGATGTTCGAATTCCTGTTTCACTATTTTTAATTTATCGGGTGCTAACCTACGCGGTTTTGAAAAGACTGAAGGTCCTTTTGTTGTTTTAATGTGATGTGTAATGTTGTGTTTCGTGCCTGTATGTGAACGTGTAGGAATGGTAATGTCTATGAATTCTGCGAGGATTTTATGGTATGGAGAGTCACCGACAATTGTTTTGACCGAATTTAAATCGGCAATCCCCAGTTTTCCTCGTGACGTTAATTTTGTTTCTGTGTCGATCAGCTGTTTGTTCCTTAAATCTACTAGCAAGCCGTAATACTTAAGCATATCCGCGCCGATTATGGGTTTTGTAATATCCGCGATTATAAATTTCCACTTGATAGTGCGCCGCAATCCTAAATTTAGATTAATAACAATATCGCCATACGTCGAGATGGTCGAATCGTTCGCGGCATACAAAGTGTACGTACTTTTGGGAGGATGTCCCCTAACTAACTTTCGCGGATAAACGCTGATATCGGCGCCAGTGTCTATTAAAAATTCTATCTTACTGTCTTTGTCGCTTAAAAACAGGCGGCTCGTAGATGGATCGACGACTTCTGCCGCATCTAAGGTCGATCGGCATCGTTTCCCTGGAGTTGACTCTGCGGGTAGGTGCAGGGGATGGTGCACCTTGTTGACCGGTCGCCGAATCTTCGGTGATACCAACAAACACCTGGCTGCGACGGGCTGGGGCTGCGGCTGTTGTTCCTGCTTCGGCTGGGGCTGCGACCGTAGTTGCGCCACTTTTTCCGTCCACGGAAAGTGGATCTCCCCTGATTTTGCGTGGAATTGTGCCTCGCGAGCTCCGCGACTTGCTGTGTTAATCGCGCCATTTGCTCGCACAGCAATTCAAATCTAGTATCCGTGGAAACGGCTGCACATTTCCCGATAGGCGTTATTTCGTTGACCTTATCGGCCAATTCCGCCATCTTCTCGAGCGACGCGTCCATTTGTGTGGCGAGGATGGTCCGCATCGATGCCGGCAGTCGATTCATCCAGATCGTACGCAAGAAATTTTCTGGCACCTTTATATCTCCAGCCAGGTTCCGGAGATGTCGCAAGAATTGTGAGGGTGACCTGTCGCCTATTTCCTCATGTTCCAGGAGCTGCTGAATCCGTTGCTCCTGCGATCTGGATAGCCTCCGTATAAGCTCCTCCTTGATTTTTTCATATTTACCAGTAGCGGGAGGATTTTGTATAACGTCCTCAACCTCTTGCAAGCACTTAATGTCCAGGAACGACGTCACATAAAAATATTTTGTGGAATCCACAGTTATGTTGTTCAGTGCGAATTGTGCTTCCAATTGATGGAACCAGAGAAGTGGGTTGCTAGACCAAAAAGGTGGCACCCTGATACCCACACGGTCGATGTTGGAAACTTCAAAGGGGTTTGATCCCTGCTGTTGGTTTCCAGCTTTTTGAGGGCTGAAGAAAACATCCCTGTCTTCATTCGTAGCCATCACTATCACTAATTCGCACTTATTTAACTAAATATAACTATGGAACTAAATATGTCTGTATGTAAACTAACTATGTCTTTAATAAGTCTATTATATTTAACTGTGTCTTTGCACTTTGTCACTGAACTTCCACAAATTATAAATCACGTAACACTCACGTCGTGATCACGTCGGGGGTCACCAATTGTCGCGAGGTAGGTAGGGTAAATGAATAAATATTGCTCGCAACAGTGTGTTTGCAAGAGGAGAGATGTTTAATGAAAACTATGGATGCTATGAAAATACAATATGACTGAAACGGAGGCTCGACGGATAATCTCTGTTTTTGCGCCTTTCCGCAGTATATATCAATTCTTGTAAAAGGCGTAACTCCTTAGACACTAGAGGGTGGAGTTTATTTTTCTCGTAGAGTCCTCCCATTTTCGGCGGGGGAAAGCGTATCGTAAATTACAAATTTGTTAAACGAAAATGTCCTTCCGGCCCGTGTTGACCATGTGGCCTAATGAACCGTAACGGGACATGGCTGGCAGCGTTTATGGCAGGGTAGCCTATTGAGCTACGCACGTCTAAAAAACATAAAATAATTTCGCCAACTTACAGAGTTTAGGGTAGGCTTAACTGCCTACACCTAAACATCTGTAAATGGTCAATGCTAACTTTCTACCAACGCTGCGAACCATGTGCCGCTACAATTATCAATGTAACATGCATTATTAGCCATATTATGCAGTTATTATCGCTAGAAATATAATAAATATACGTATTACTTTTATTATCATCAATATAACATGCATTATTACCCATATTATGCAGTTTCTATCGATAGAACTGTAATAAATATATTTATTACTTTTATTATTATCAATATAACATGCACTATTAGCCATATTTTACTTTTATTATCGCTAGAACTATAATAATTATACTTATTACTCCCGATATTATCAATATAACATGCATTATTACGCATGTAATGCAGTTATTATCGCTAGAACTGTAATAATTATACTTATTACTTATATTATTATCAATATAACATGCATTATTACCCATATAATGCAGTTATTATGGACCGAAGTATAATAAATATACTTATTACTTTTATTATTATCAATATAACATGCACTATTAGCCATATTTTACTATTATTATCGCTGGAACTATAATAATTATACTTATTACTCCCAATATTATGAATATAACATGCATTATTACCCATATAATGCAGTTATATTCGCTAGAACTGCAATAATTATACTTATTACTTATATTATTAGCAATCCAACGTGCATTATTACCCAAATAATGCAGTTGTAATAGCTAGAACTATAATAAATATACTTAGTACTTTTATTATCATCAATATAACATGCATTATTACCCATATTATGCAGTTATTATCGATAGAACTATAATAAATATACTTAGTACTTTTATTATCATCTATATAACATGCATTATTACGCATATTATGCAGTTATTATCGCTAGAACTGTAATAATTATACTTACTGCTCCCGATATTATCAATATAACATGAATTATTACGCATATTATGCAGTTATTATCGCTAGAACCGTAATAATTTTACTTATTACTTATATTATTAGCAATATAACGTGCATTATTACCCATATTATGCAGTTATTATCGATAGAACTATAATAAATATACTTATTACTTTTATTATTATCAATATAACATGCATTATTACCCAAATAATGCAGTTATTATCGCTAGAACTGTAATAATTATACTTATTACTTATATTATTCTCATTATAACATGAATTATTACCCATATTATGCAGTTATAATCGGTAGAACTATAATAAATATACTTACTACTTTTATTATCATCAATATAACGTGCATTATTACCCATATTATGCAGTTATTATCGATAGAACTATAATAAATATACTTATTACTTTTATTATTATCAATATAACATGCATTATTAGCCATATTATGCAGTTATTATCGCTAAAACTATAATAAATATACGTATTACTTTTATTATCATCAGTATAACATGCATTATTACCCATATTATGCAGTTTCTATCGATAGAACTGTAATAAATATACTTATTACTTTTATTATCATCAATATAACGTGCATTATTACCCATATTATGCAGTTATTATCGATAGAACTATAATAAATATACTTATTACTTTTATTATTATCAATATAACAGGCACTCTTAGCCATATTTTACTTAGCCATATACTTAGCCATATTTCTAGTATTATCGCTAGAACTGTAGTAATTATACTGATTACTCCCGATATTATCAATATAACATCCATTATTACCCAAATAATGCAGTTATTATCGCTAGAACTGTAATAATTATACTTATTACTTATATTATTCTCAATATAACATGCATTTTACCCATATTATGCAGTTATAATCGGTAGAACTATAATAAATATACTTACTACTTTTATTATCATCAATATAACGTGCATTATTACCCATATTATGCAGTTATTATCGATAGAACTATAATAAATATACTTATTACTTTTATTATTATCAATATAACATGCATTATTACCCATGTAATACAGTTATTATCGCTAGAACCGTAATAATTATACTTATTACTTATATTATTAGCAATATAACGTGCATTATTACCCATACAATGCAGTTATTATCGCTAGAACTGTAATAATTATACTTATTACTTATATTATTCTCAATATAACATGCATTGTTACCCATATTATGCAGTTATTATCGATAGAACTGTAATAAATATACTTATTACTTTTATTATTATCAATAGAACATGCACTATTAGCCATATTTTACTATTATTATCGCAAGAACTATAATAATTATATTTATTACTCCCGATATTATCAATATAACATGCATTATTACCCATATAATACAGTTATTATCGCTAGAACCGTAATAATTATACTTATTACTTATATTATTAGCAATATAACGTGCATTATTACCCATAGAATGCAGTTATTATCGCTAGAACTGTAATAATTATACTTATTACTTTTATTATTATCAATATAACATGCATTATTACACATATAATACAGTTATTATCGCTAGAACCGTAATAATTATACTTATTACTTATATTATTATCAATATAACATGCATTGTTACCCATATTATGCAGTTATTATCGCTAGAACTGTAATAATTATACTTATTACTTATATTATTAGCAATGTAACGAGCATTATTACCCATATTATGCAGTTATTATCGCTAGAACTGTAATAATTATACTTATTACTTATATTATTCTCAATATAACATGAGTTATTACCCATATTATGCAGTTATAATCGGTAGAACTATAATAAATATACTTACTACTTTTATTATCGTCAATATAACGTGCATTATTACCCATATTATGCAGTTATTATCGATAGAACTATAATAAATATACTTATTACTTTTATTATTATCAATATAACATGCACTATTAGCCATATTTTACTATTATTATCGCTAGAACTATAATAATTATACTTATTACTCCCGATATTATCAATATAACATGCATTATTACGCATATAATGCAGTTATTATCGCTAGGAATGTAATAATTATACTTATTACTTATATTATTCTCAATATAACATGCATTGTTACCCATATTATGCAGTTATTATCGACAGAACTATAATAAATATACTTATTACTTTTATTATTATCAATAGAACATGCACTATTAGCCATATTGCACTATTATTATCCCTAGAACTATAGTAATTATACTTATTACTTATATTATTCTCAATATAACATGCATTATTACCCATATTATGCAGTTATAATCGGTAGAACTATAATAAATATACTTACTACTTTTATTATCATCAATATAACGTGCATTATTACCCATATTATGCAGTTATTATCGATAGAACTATAATAAATATACTTATTACTTTTATTATTATCAATATAACATGCATTATTAGCCCTATTATGCAGTTATTATAGCTAGAACTATAATAAATATACGTATTACTTTTATTATCATCAGTATAACATGCATTATTACCCATATTATGCAGTTTCTATCGATAGAACTGTAATAAATATACTTGTTACTTTTATTATTATCAATATAACATGCACTATTAGCCATATTTTACTATTATTATCGCTAGAACTATAATAATTATACTTATTACTCCCGATATTATCAATATAACATGCATTATTACGCATATAATGCAGTTATTATCGCTAGAACTGTAATAATTATACTTATTACTTATATTATTCTCAATATAACATGCATTGTTACCCATATTATGCAGTTATTATCGACAGAACTATAATTAATATACTTATTACTTTTATTATTATCAATAGAACATGCACTATTAGCCATATTGCACTACTATTATCCCTAGAACTATAGTAATTATACTTATTACTTATATTATTCTCAATATAACATGCATTATTACCCATATTATGCAGTTATAATCGGTAGAACTATAATAAATATACTTACCACTTTTATTATCATCAATATAACGTGCATTATTACCCATATTATGCAGTTATTATCGATAGAACTATAATAAATATACTTATTACTTTTATTATTATCAATATAACAGGCACTCTTAGCCATATTTTACTTAGCCATATACTTAGCCATATTTCTAGTATTATCGCTAGAACTGTAGTAATTATACTGATTACTCCCGATATTATCAATATAACATGCATTATTACCCAAATAATGCAGTTATTATCGCTAGAACTGTAATAATTATACTTATTACTTATATTATTCTCAATATAACATGCATTTTACCCATATTATGCAGTTATAATCGGTAGAACTATAATAAATATACTTACTACTTTTATTATCATCAATATAACGTGCATTATTACCCATATTATGCAGTTATTATCGATAGAACTATAATAAATATACTTATTACTTTTATTATTATCAATATAACATGCATTATTACCCATGTAATACAGTTATTATCGCTTGAACCGTAATAATTATACTTATTACTTATATTATTAGCAATATAACGTGCATTATTACCCATACAATGCAGTTATTATCGCTAGAACTGTAATAATTATACTTATTACTTATATTATTCTCAATATAACATGCATTGTTACCCATATTATGCAGTTATTATCGATAGAACTGTAATAAATATACTTATTACTTTTATTATTATCAATAGAACATGCACTATTAGCCATATTTTACTATTATTATCGCAAGAACTATAATTATTATATTTATTACTCCCGATATTATCAATATAACATGCATTATTACCCATATTATGCAGTTATTATCGCTAGAACCGTAATAATTTTACTTATTACTTATATTATTAGCAATATAACGTGCATTATTACCCATATTATGCAGTTATTATCGATAGAACTATAATAAATATACTTATTACTTTTATTATTATCAATATAACATGCATTATTACCCAAATAATGCAGTTATTATCGCTAGAACTGTAATAATTATACTTATTACTTATATTATTCTCATTATAACATGAATTATTACCCATATTATGCAGTTATAATTCGTAGAACTATAATAAATATACTTACTACTTTTATTATCATCAATATAACGTGCATTATTACCCATATTATGCAGTTATTATCGATAGAACTATAATAAATATACTTATTACTTTTATTATTATCAATATAACATGCATTATTACCCATATAATGGTGTTATTATCGCTAGAACTGTAATAAATATACTTACTACTTTCATTGTCACCAATATAACATGCATTATTACCCATATTATGCAGTTATTATCGCTAGAACTATAATAAATATACGTATTACTTTTATTATCATCAGTATAACATGCATTATTACCCATATTATGCAGTTTCTATCGATAGAACTGTAATAAATATACTTGTTACTTTTATTATTATCAATATAACATGCACTATTAGCCATAATTTACTATTATTATCGCTAGAACTATAATAATTATACTTATTACTCCCGATATTATCAATATAACATGCATTATTACCCATGTAATGCAGTTATTATCGCTAGAACTGTAATATTTATACCTATTACTTATATTATTATCAATATAACATGCATTATTACCCATATTATGCAGTTATTATCGATAGAACTATAATAAATATACTTATTACTTTTATTATTATCAATATAACATGCACTATTACCCATATAATGCAGTTATTATCGACAGAAGTATAATAAATATACTTATTACTTTTGTCATTATCAATATAACAGGCACTCTTAGCCATATTTTACTAGTATTACCGCTACGACTGTAATAATTATACTCATTACTTATATTATTATCAATATAACGTGCATTATTACCCATATTATGCAGTTATTATCGCTAGAACTGTAATAATTATACTCATTACTTATATTATTATCAATATAACATGCATTATTACCCATATAATGGTGTTATTATCGCTAGAACTGTAATAAATATACTTACTACTTTCATTGTCACCAATATAACATGCATTATTACCCATATTATGCAGTTATTATCGATAGAACTATAATAAACATACTTATTACTTTTATTATTATCAATATAACATGCACTATTAGCCATATTGTACTATTATTATCGCTAGAACTATAATAATTATGCTTATTACTCCCGATATTATCAATATAACATGCATTATTACCCATATAATGCGGTTATTATCGCTAGAACTGTAATAATTATACTTATTACTTATATTATTAGCAATATAACGTGCATTATTACCCATATTATGCAGTTATTATCGCTAGAACTGTAATAATTATACTTATTACTCCCGATATTATCAATATAACATGGATTATTACGCATATAATGCAGTTATTATCGGTAGAACTATAATAAATATACGTATTACTTTTATTATCATCAATATAACATGCATTATTACCCATATTATGCAGTTATTATCGATAGAACTATAATAAACATACTTATTACTTTTATTATTATTAATAGAACAAGCACTATTAGCCATATTATACTATTGTTATCGCTAGAACTATAATAATTATACTTATTACTCCCGATATTATCAATATAACATGCATTATTACATATATAATGCAGTTATTATCGCTAGAACTGTAATAATTATACTTATTACTTATATTATTAGCAATATAACGCGCATTATTACCCATATTATGCAGTTATTATCGCTAGAACTCTAATAATTATACTTATTACTCCCCATATTATCAATATAACATGGATTATTACGCATATAATGCAGTTATTATCGGTAGAACTATAATAAATATACGTATTACTTTTATTATCATCAATATAACATGCTTTATTACCCATATTATGCAGTTATTATCGATAGAACTGTAATAAATATACTTATTGCTTTTATTATTATCAATATAACATGCACTATTAGCCATATTTTACTATTATTATCGCTAAAACTATAATAATTATACTTATTACTCCCGATATTAACAATGTAACATGCATTATTACGCTTACAATGCAGTTATTATCGCTAGAACTGTAATAAATATACTTACTACTTTCATTACCATCAATATAACATGCATTATTGCCCATATTATGCAGTTATTATCGCTAGAACTATAATAAATATACGTATTACTTTTATTATCATCAATATAACATGCATTATTACCCATATTATGCAGTTATTATCGATAGAACTGTAATAAATATACTTATTACTCTTATTATTATCAATATAACATGCACTATTGCCCATATTTTACTAGTATTATCGCTAGAACTGCAATAATTATACGTATTACTCCCGATATTATCAATATAACATGCATTATTACCCAAATAATGCAGTTATTATCGCTAGAACTGTAACAATTATACTTATTACTTATATTATTATCAATATAACATGCATTATTACACATATTATGCAGTTATTATCGCTAGAACTATAATAAATATACGTATTACTTTTATTATCATCAATATAACGTGCATTATTACCCATATTATGCAGTTTTTATCGGTAGAACTGTAATAATTATACTTATTATTTATATTATTATCAATATAACATGCATTATTACCCATATAATGGAGTTATTATCGCTAGAACTGTAATAATTATACGTATTACTTTTATTATTATCAATATAACATGCACTATTAGCCATATTTTACTATTATTATCGCTAGAACTATAATAATTATACTTATTACTCCCGACATTATCAATATAACATGCATTATTACCCATATAATGTAGTTACTATCGCTAGAATTGTAGTAATTATACTTATTACTTATACTATTATCAATATAACATGCATTATTATGCATATTATGCAGTTATGATCGCTAGAACTTTAATAAATATACTTAGTACTTTAATTATCATCAATATAACATGCATTATTACCCATATTATGCAGTTATTATCGATAGAACTATAATAAATATACTTATTACTTTTATTATTATCAATATAACATGCACTATTAGCCATATTGTACTATTATTATCACTAGAACTATAATAATTATACTTATTACTCCCGATATTATCAATATAACATGCACTATTACCCATATAATGCAGTTATTATCGCTAGAACTGTAATAATTATACGTATTACTTATACTATTGGGAATATAACGTGCATTATTACCCATATTATGCAGTTATTATCGCTAGAACTGTAATAATTATACTTATTACTTATATTATTATCCATATAACATGCATTATTACTTATATAATGCAGTTATTGTCGACAGAAGTATAATAAATATACTTATTACTTTTATTATTATCAATATAACATGCATTATTACCCATATAATGCAGTTATTATCGCTAGAACTGTAATAATTATAGTTATTACTTATACTATTAGCAGTATAACGTGCATTATTACCCATATTATGCAGCTATTATCGATAGAACTATAATAAATATACATATTACTTTTATTATTATCAATATAACATGCATTATTACCCATATAATGCAGTTATTATCGCTAGAACTGTAATAATTATACTTATTACTTTTATTATTATCAATATAACATGCACTATTACCCATATAATGCAGTTATTATCGACAGAAGTATAATTAATATACTTATTACTTTTGTTATTATCAATATAACAGGCACTCTTAGCCATATTTTACTAGTATTACCGCTAGGACTGTAATAATTATACTCATTACTTATATTATTATCAATATAACGTGCAGTATTACCCATATTATGCAGTTATTATCGCTAGAACTGTAATAATTATACTTATTACTTATATTATTATCAATATAACATGCATTATTACCCATATAATGGAGCTATTATCGCTAGAACTGTAATAATTATACTTATTACTTTTATTATTATCAATATAACATGCACTGTTAGCCATATTTTACTATTATTATCGCGAGAACTATAATAATTATACTTATTACTCCCGATATTATCAATATAACATGCATTATTACACATATAATGCAGTTACTATCGCTAGAATTGTAATAATTATACTTATTACTTATATTATTATCAATATAACATGCATTATTACGCATATTATGCAGTTATAATCGCTAGAACTATAATAAATATACTTAGTACGTTTATTATCATCAATATAACATGCATTATTACCCATATTATGCAGTTATTATCGATAGAACTGTAATAAATATAATTATTACTTTTATTATTATCAATATAACATGCACTATTAGCCATATTTTAGTATTATTATCGCTAGAACTATAATAATTATACTTATTACTCCCAATATTATCAATATAACATGCATTATTACCCATATAATGCAGTTATTATAGCTAGAACTATAATAAATATACGTATTACTTTTATTATCATCAATATAACATGCATTATTACCCATATTATGCAGTTATTATCGATAGAACTGTAATAAATATACTTATTACTTTTATTATTATCAATGTAACATGCACTATTAGTCATATTTCACTATTATTATCGCTAGAAATATAATAATTATACTTATTATTCCCAATACTACCAATATAACATGCATTATTACCCATATAATGCAGTTATTATCGCTAGAACTGTAATAATTATACTTGTTACTTATATTATTATCAATATAACGTGCATTATTACCCATATTATGCAGTTATTATCGTTACAACTGTAATAATTATACTTATTACTTATATTATTATCAATATAACATGCATTATTACCCATATAATGCAGTTATTATCGACAGAAGTATAATAAATATACTTGTTACTTTTATTATTATCAGTATAACAGGCACTCTTAGCCATATTTTACTAGTATTACCGCTACGACTGTAATAATTATACTCATTACTTATATTATTATCAATATAACGTGCATTATTACCCATATTATGCAGTTATTATCGCTAGAACTGTAATAATTATACTCATTACTTATATTATTATCAATATAACATGCATTATTACCCATATAATGGTGTTATTATCGCTAGAACTGTAATAAATATACTTACTACTTTCATTGTCACCAATATAACATGCATTATTACCCATATTATGCAGTTATTATTGATAGAACTATAATAAACATACTTATTACTTTTATTATTATCAATATAACATGCACTATTAGCCATATTGTACTATTATTATCGCTAGAACTATAATAATTATGATTATTACTCCCGATATTATCAATATAACATGCATTATTACCCATATAATGCGGTTATTATCGCTAGAACAGTAATAATTATACTTATTACTTATATTATTAGCAATATAACGTGCATTATTACCCATATTATGCAGTTATTATCGCTAGAACTGTAATAATTATACTTATTACTCCCGATATTATCAATATAACATGGATTATTACGCATATAATGCAGTTATTATCGGTAGAACTATAATAAATATACGTATTACTTTTATTATCATCAATATAACATGCATTATTACCCATATTATGCAGTTATTATCGATAGAACTATAATAAACATACTTATTACTTTTATTATTATTAATAGAACAAGCACTATTAGCCATATTATACTATTGTTATCGCTAGAACTATAATAATTATACTTATTACTCCCGATATTATCAATATAACATGCATTATTACATATATAATGCAGTTATTATCGCTAGAACTGTAATAATTATACTTATTACTTATATTATTAGCAATATAACGTGCATTATTACCCATATTATGCAGTTATTATCGCTAGAACTCTAATAATTATACTTATTACTCCCGATATTATCAATATAACATGGATTATTACGCATATAATGCAGTTATTATCGGTAGAACTATAATAAATATACGTATTACTTTTATTATCATCAATATAACATGCATTATTACCCATATTATGCAGTTATTATCGATAGAACTGTAATAAATATACTTATTACTTTTATTATTATCACTATAACATGCACTATTAGCCATATTTTACTATTATTATCGCTAAAACTATAATAATTATACTTATTACTCCCGATATTAACAATGTAACATGCATTATTACGCTTACAATGCAGTTATTATCGCTAGAACTGTAATAAATATACTTACTACTTTCATTACCATCAGTATAACATGCATTATTGCCCATATTATGCAGTTATTATCGATAGAACTATAATAAATATACGTATTACTTTTATTATCATCAATATAACATGCATTATTACCCATATTATGCAGTTATTATCGATAGAACTGTAATAAATATACTTATTACTCTTATTATTATCAATATAACATGCACTATTAGCCATATTTTACTAGTATTATCGCTAGAACTGCAATAATTACACGTATTCCTCCCGATATTATCAATATAACATGCATTATTACCCAAATAATGCAGTTATTATCGCTAGAACTGTAACAATTATACTTATTACTTATATTATTATCAATATAACATGCATTATTACCCATATTATGCAGTTATTATCGCTAGAACTATAATAAATATACGTATTACTTTTATTATCATCAATATAACGTGCATTATTACCCATATTATGCAGTTATTATCGGTAGAACTGTAATAATTATACGTATTACTTTTATTATTATCAATATAACATGCACTATTAGCCATATTTTACTATTATTATCGCTAGAACTATAATAATTATACTTATTACTCCCGACATTATCAACATAACATGCATTATTACCCATATAATGTAGTTACTATCGCTAGAATTGTAGTAATTATACTTATTACTTATATTATTATCAATATAACATGCATTATTATGCATATTATGCAGTTATGATCGCTAGAACTTTAATAAATATACTTAGTACTTTAATTATCATCAATATAACATGCATTATTACCCATATTATGCAGTTATTATCGATAGAACTATAATAAATATACTTATTACTTTTATTATTATCAATATAACATGCACTATTAGCCATATAATGCAGTTATTATCGCTAGAACTGTAATAATTATACGTATTACTTATACTATTGGGAATATAACGTGCATTATTACCCATATTATGCAGTTATTATCGCTAGAACTGTAATAATTATACTTATTACTTATATTATTATCCATATAACATGCATTATTACTCATATAATGCAGTTATTGTCGACAGAAGTATAATATATATACTTATTACTTTTATTATTATCAATATAACATGCATTATTACCCATATAATGCAGTTATTATCGCTAGAACTGTAATAAGTATAGTTATTACTTATACTATTAGCAGTATAACGTGCATTATTACCCATATTATGCAGTTATTATCGATAGAACTATAATAAATATACATATTACTTTTATTATTATCAATATAACATGCATTATTACCCATATAATGCAGTTATTATCGCTAGAACTGTAATAATTATACTTACTACTTATATTATTATCAATATAACATGCATTATTACTCATATAATGCAGTTATTGTCGACAGAAGTATAATAAATATACTTATTACTTTTATTATTATCAATATAATATGCATTATTACCCATATAATGCAGTTATTATCGCTAGAACTGTAATAATTATACTTATTACTTTTATTATTAACAATATAACATGCACTATTAGCCATATTGTACTATTATTATCGCTAGAACTATAATAATTATGCTTATTACTCCCGATATTATCAATATAACATGCATTATTACCCATATAATGCGGTTATTATCGCTAGAACTGTAATAATTATACTTATTACTTATATTATTAGCAATATAACGTGCATTATTACCCATATTATGCAGTTATTATCGCTAGAACTGTAATAATTATACTTATTACTCCCGATATTATCAATATAACATGGATTATTACGCATATAATGCAGTTATTATCGGTAGAACTATAATAAATATACGTATTACTTTTATTATCATCAATATAACATGCATTATTACCCATATTATGCAGTTATTATCGATAGAACTATAATAAACATACTTATTACTTTTATTATTATTAATAGAACAAGCACTATTAGCCATATTATACTATTGTTATCGCTAGAACTATAATAATTATACTTATTACTCCCGATATTATCAATATAACATGCATTATTACATATATAATGCAGTTATTATCGCTAGAACTGTAATAATTATACTTATTACTTATATTATTAGCAATATAACGTGCATTATTACCCATATTATGCAGTTATTATCGCTAGAACTCTAATAATTATACTTATTACTCCCGATATTATCAATATAACATGGATTATTACGCATATAATGCAGTTATTATCGGTAGAACTGTAATAATTATACGTATTACTTTTATTATTATCAATATAACATGCACTATTAGCCATATTTTACTATTATTATCGCTAGAACTATAATAATTATACTTATTACTCCCGACATTATCAATATAACATGCATTATTACCCATATAATGTAGTTACTATCGCTAGAATTGTAGTAATTATACTTATTACTTATACTATTATCAATATAACATGCATTATTATGCATATTATGCAGTTATGATCGCTAGAACTTTAATAAATATACTTAGTACTTTAATTATCATCAATATAACATGCATTATTACCCATATTATGCAGTTATTATCGATAGAACTATAATAAATATACTTATTACTTTTATTATTATCAATATAACATGCACTATTAGCCATATTGTACTATTATTATCACTAGAACTATAATAATTATACTTATTACTCCCGATATTATAAATATAACATGCACTATTACCCATATAATGCAGTTATTATCGCTAGAACTGTAATAATTATACGTATTACTTATACTATTGGGAATATAACGTGCATTATTACCCATATTATGCAGTTATTATCGCTAGAACTGTAATAATTATACTTATTACTTATATTATTATCCATATAACATGCATTATTACTTATATAATGCAGTTATTGTCGACAGAAGTATAATAAATATACTTATTACTTTTATTATTATCAATATAACATGCACTATTAGCCATATTGTACTATTATTATCACTAGAACTATAATAATTATACTTATTACTCCCGATATTATCAATATAACATGCACTATTACCCATATAATGCAGTTATTATCGCTAGAACTGTAATAATTATACGTATTACTTATACTATTGGGAATATAACGTGCATTATTACCCATATTATGCAGTTATTATCGCTAGAACTGTAATAATTATACTTATTACTTATATTATTATCCATATAACATGCATTATTACTTATATAATGCAGTTATTGTCGACAGAAGTATAATAAATATACTTATTACTTTTATTATTATCAATATAACATGCATTATTACCCATATAATGCAGTTATTATCGCTAGAACTGTAATAATTATAGTTATTACTTATACTATTAGCAGTATAACGTGCATTATTACCCATATTATGCAGCTATTATCGATAGAACTATAATAAATATACATATTACTTTTATTATTATCAATATAACATGCATTATTACCCATATAATGCAGTTATTATCGCTAGAACTGTAATAATTATACTTATTACTTTTATTATTATCAATATAACATGCACTATTACCCATATAATGCAGTTATTATCGACAGAAGTATAATTAATATACTTATTACTTTTGTTATTATCAATATAACAGGCACTCTTAGCCATATTTTACTAGTATTACCGCTAGGACTGTAATAATTATACTCATTACTTATATTATTATCAATATAACGTGCAGTATTACCCATATTATGCAGTTATTATCGCTAGAACTGTAATAATTATACTTATTACTTATATTATTATCAATATAACATGCATTATTACCCATATAATGGAGCTATTATCGCTAGAACTGTAATAATTATACTTATTACTTTTATTATTATCAATATAACATGCACTGTTAGCCATATTTTACTATTATTATCGCGAGAACTATAATAATTATACTTATTACTCCCGATATTATCAATATAACATGCATTATTACACATATAATGCAGTTACTATCGCTAGAATTGTAATAATTATACTTATTACTTATATTATTATCAATATAACATGCATTATTACGCATATTATGCAGTTATAATCGCTAGAACTATAATAAATATACTTAGTACGTTTATTATCATCAATATAACATGCATTATTACCCATATTATGCAGTTATTATCGATAGAACTGTAATAAATATAATTATTACTTTTATTATTATCAATATAACATGCACTATTAGCCATATTTTAGTATTATTATCGCTAGAACTATAATAATTATACTTATTACTCCCAATATTATCAATATAACATGCATTATTACCCATATAATGCAGTTATTATAGCTAGAACTATAATAAATATACGTATTACTTTTATTATCATCAATATAACATGCATTATTACCCATATTATGCAGTTATTATCGATAGAACTGTAATAAATATACTTATTACTTTTATTATTATCAATGTAACATGCACTATTAGTCATATTTCACTATTATTATCGCTAGAAATATAATAATTATACTTATTATTCCCAATACTACCAATATAACATGCATTATTACCCATATAATGCAGTTATTATCGCTAGAACTGTAATAATTATACTTGTTACTTATATTATTATCAATATAACGTGCATTATTACCCATATTATGCAGTTATTATCGTTACAACTGTAATAATTATACTTATTACTTATATTATTATCAATATAACATGCATTATTACCCATATAATGCAGTTATTATCGACAGAAGTATAATAAATATACTTGTTACTTTTATTATTATCAGTATAACAGGCACTCTTAGCCATATTTTACTAGTATTACCGCTACGACTGTAATAATTATACTCATTACTTATATTATTATCAATATAACGTGCATTATTACCCATATTATGCAGTTATTATCGCTAGAACTGTAATAATTATACTCATTACTTATATTATTATCAATATAACATGCATTATTACCCATATAATGGTGTTATTATCGCTAGAACTGTAATAAATATACTTACTACTTTCATTGTCACCAATATAACATGCATTATTACCCATATTATGCAGTTATTATTGATAGAACTATAATAAACATACTTATTACTTTTATTATTATCAATATAACATGCACTATTAGCCATATTGTACTATTATTATCGCTAGAACTATAATAATTATGATTATTACTCCCGATATTATCAATATAACATGCATTATTACCCATATAATGCGGTTATTATCGCTAGAACAGTAATAATTATACTTATTACTTATATTATTAGCAATATAACGTGCATTATTACCCATATTATGCAGTTATTATCGCTAGAACTGTAATAATTATACTTATTACTCCCGATATTATCAATATAACATGGATTATTACGCATATAATGCAGTTATTATCGGTAGAACTATAATAAATATACGTATTACTTTTATTATCATCAATATAACATGCATTATTACCCATATTATGCAGTTATTATCGATAGAACTATAATAAACATACTTATTACTTTTATTATTATTAATAGAACAAGCACTATTAGCCATATTATACTATTGTTATCGCTAGAACTATAATAATTATACTTATTACTCCCGATATTATCAATATAACATGCATTATTACATATATAATGCAGTTATTATCGCTAGAACTGTAATAATTATACTTATTACTTATATTATTAGCAATATAACGTGCATTATTACCCATATTATGCAGTTATTATCGCTAGAACTCTAATAATTATACTTATTACTCCCGATATTATCAATATAACATGGATTATTACGCATATAATGCAGTTATTATCGGTAGAACTATAATAAATATACGTATTACTTTTATTATCATCAATATAACATGCATTATTACCCATATTATGCAGTTATTATCGATAGAACTGTAATAAATATACTTATTACTTTTATTATTATCACTATAACATGCACTATTAGCCATATTTTACTATTATTATCGCTAAAACTATAATAATTATACTTATTACTCCCGATATTAACAATGTAACATGCATTATTACGCTTACAATGCAGTTATTATCGCTAGAACTGTAATAAATATACTTACTACTTTCATTACCATCAGTATAACATGCATTATTGCCCATATTATGCAGTTATTATCGATAGAACTATAATAAATATACGTATTACTTTTATTATCATCAATATAACATGCATTATTACCCATATTATGCAGTTATTATCGATAGAACTGTAATAAATATACTTATTACTCTTATTATTATCAATATAACATGCACTATTAGCCATATTTTACTAGTATTATCGCTAGAACTGCAATAATTACACGTATTCCTCCCGATATTATCAATATAACATGCATTATTACCCAAATAATGCAGTTATTATCGCTAGAACTGTAACAATTATACTTATTACTTATATTATTATCAATATAACATGCATTATTACCCATATTATGCAGTTATTATCGCTAGAACTATAATAAATATACGTATTACTTTTATTATCATCAATATAACGTGCATTATTACCCATATTATGCAGTTATTATCGGTAGAACTGTAATAATTATACGTATTACTTTTATTATTATCAATATAACATGCACTATTAGCCATATTTTACTATTATTATCGCTAGAACTATAATAATTATACTTATTACTCCCGACATTATCAACATAACATGCATTATTACCCATATAATGTAGTTACTATCGCTAGAATTGTAGTAATTATACTTATTACTTATATTATTATCAATATAACATGCATTATTATGCATATTATGCAGTTATGATCGCTAGAACTTTAATAAATATACTTAGTACTTTAATTATCATCAATATAACATGCATTATTACCCATATTATGCAGTTATTATCGATAGAACTATAATAAATATACTTATTACTTTTATTATTATCAATATAACATGCACTATTAGCCATATAATGCAGTTATTATCGCTAGAACTGTAATAATTATACGTATTACTTATACTATTGGGAATATAACGTGCATTATTACCCATATTATGCAGTTATTATCGCTAGAACTGTAATAATTATACTTATTACTTATATTATTATCCATATAACATGCATTATTACTCATATAATGCAGTTATTGTCGACAGAAGTATAATATATATACTTATTACTTTTATTATTATCAATATAACATGCATTATTACCCATATAATGCAGTTATTATCGCTAGAACTGTAATAAGTATAGTTATTACTTATACTATTAGCAGTATAACGTGCATTATTACCCATATTATGCAGTTATTATCGATAGAACTATAATAAATATACATATTACTTTTATTATTATCAATATAACATGCATTATTACCCATATAATGCAGTTATTATCGCTAGAACTGTAATAATTATACTTACTACTTATATTATTATCAATATAACATGCATTATTACTCATATAATGCAGTTATTGTCGACAGAAGTATAATAAATATACTTATTACTTTTATTATTATCAATATAATATGCATTATTACCCATATAATGCAGTTATTATCGCTAGAACTGTAATAATTATACTTATTACTTTTATTATTAACAATATAACATGCACTATTAGCCATATTGTACTATTATTATCGCTAGAACTATAATAATTATGCTTATTACTCCCGATATTATCAATATAACATGCATTATTACCCATATAATGCGGTTATTATCGCTAGAACTGTAATAATTATACTTATTACTTATATTATTAGCAATATAACGTGCATTATTACCCATATTATGCAGTTATTATCGCTAGAACTGTAATAATTATACTTATTACTCCCGATATTATCAATATAACATGGATTATTACGCATATAATGCAGTTATTATCGGTAGAACTATAATAAATATACGTATTACTTTTATTATCATCAATATAACATGCATTATTACCCATATTATGCAGTTATTATCGATAGAACTATAATAAACATACTTATTACTTTTATTATTATTAATAGAACAAGCACTATTAGCCATATTATACTATTGTTATCGCTAGAACTATAATAATTATACTTATTACTCCCGATATTATCAATATAACATGCATTATTACATATATAATGCAGTTATTATCGCTAGAACTGTAATAATTATACTTATTACTTATATTATTAGCAATATAACGTGCATTATTACCCATATTATGCAGTTATTATCGCTAGAACTCTAATAATTATACTTATTACTCCCGATATTATCAATATAACATGGATTATTACGCATATAATGCAGTTATTATCGGTAGAACTGTAATAATTATACGTATTACTTTTATTATTATCAATATAACATGCACTATTAGCCATATTTTACTATTATTATCGCTAGAACTATAATAATTATACTTATTACTCCCGACATTATCAATATAACATGCATTATTACCCATATAATGTAGTTACTATCGCTAGAATTGTAGTAATTATACTTATTACTTATACTATTATCAATATAACATGCATTATTATGCATATTATGCAGTTATGATCGCTAGAACTTTAATAAATATACTTAGTACTTTAATTATCATCAATATAACATGCATTATTACCCATATTATGCAGTTATTATCGATAGAACTATAATAAATATACTTATTACTTTTATTATTATCAATATAACATGCACTATTAGCCATATTGTACTATTATTATCACTAGAACTATAATAATTATACTTATTACTCCCGATATTATAAATATAACATGCACTATTACCCATATAATGCAGTTATTATCGCTAGAACTGTAATAATTATACGTATTACTTATACTATTGGGAATATAACGTGCATTATTACCCATATTATGCAGTTATTATCGCTAGAACTGTAATAATTATACTTATTACTTATATTATTATCCATATAACATGCATTATTACTTATATAATGCAGTTATTGTCGACAGAAGTATAATAAATATACTTATTACTTTTATTATTATCAATATAACATGCATTATTACCCATATAATGCAGTTATTATCGCTAGAACTGTAATAATTATAGTTATTACTTATACTATTAGCAGTATAACGTGCATTATTACCCATATTATGCAGCTATTATCGATAGAACTATAATAAATATACATATTACTTTTATTATTATCAATATAACATGCATTATTACCCATATAATGCAGTTATTATCGCTAGAACTGTAATAATTATACTTATTACTTTTATTATTATCAATATAACATGCACTATTACCCATATAATGCAGTTATTATCGACAGAAGTATAATTAATATACTTATTACTTTTGTTATTATCAATATAACAGGCACTCTTAGCCATATTTTACTAGTATTACCGCTAGGACTGTAATAATTATACTCATTACTTATATTATTATCAATATAACGTGCATTATTACCCATATTATGCAGTTATTATCGCTAGAACTGTAATAATTATACTTATTACTTATATTATTATCCATATAACATGCATTATTACTTATATAATGCAGTTATTGTCGACAGAAGTATAATAAATATACTTATTACTTTTATTATTATCAATATAACATGCATTATTACCCATATAATGCAGTTATTATCGCTAGAACTGTAATAATTATAGTTATTACTTATACTATTAGCAGTATAACGTGCATTATTACCCATATTATGCAGTTATTATCGATAGAACTATAATAAATATACATATTACTTTTATTATTATCAATATAACATGCATTATTACCCATATAATGCAGTTATTATCGCTAGAACTGTAATAATTATACTTATTACTTTTATTATTATCAATATAACATGCACTATTACCCATATAATGCAGTTATTATCGACAGAAGTATAATTAATATACTTATTACTTTTGTTATTATCAATATAACAGGCACTCTTAGCCATATTTTACTAGTATTACCGCTAGGACTGTAATAATTATACTCATTACTTATATTATTATCAATATAACGTGCATTATTACCCATATTATGCAGTTATTATCGCTAGAACTGTAATAATTATACTTATTACTTATATTATTATCAATATAACATGCATTATTACCCATATAATGGAGCTATTATCGCTAGAACTGTAATAATTATACTTATTACTTTTGTTATTATCAATATAACATGCATTATCACCCATATAATGCAGTTATTACCGACAGAAGTATAATAAATATACTTATTACTTTTATTATTATCAATATAACATGCACTGTTAGCCATATTTTACTATTATTATCGCGAGAACTATAATAATTATACTTATTACTCCCGATATTATCAATATAACATGCATTATTACACATATAATGCAGTTACTATCGCTAGAATTGTAATAATTATACTTATTACTTATATTATTATCAATATAACATGCATTATTACCCATATAATGCAGTTATTATCGCTAGAACTGTAATAATTATACTTATTACTTATATTATTAGCAATATAACGTGCATTATTACCCATATAATGCAGTTATTATCGCTAGAACTGTAATAATTATACTTATTACTTATATTATTATCAATATAACATGCATTATTACCCATATAATGCAGTTATTATAGCTAGAACTATAATAAATATACGTATTACTTTTATTATCATCAATATAACATGCATTATTACCCATATTATGCAGTTATTATCGATAGAACTGTAATAAATATACTTATTACTTTTATTATTTTTAATGTAACATGCACTATTAGTCATATTTCACTATTATTATCGCTAGAAATATAATAATTATACTTATTATTCCCAATACTACCAATATAACATGCATTATTACCCATATAATGCAGTTATTATCGCTAGAACTGTAATAATTATACTTGTTACTTATATTATTATCAATATAACGTGCATTATTACCCATATTATGCAGTTATTATCCTTACAACTGTAATAATTATACTTATTACTTATATTATTATCAATATAACATGCATTATTACCCATATAATGCAGTTATTATCGACAGAAGTATAATAAATATACTTGTTACTTTTATTATTATCAGTATAACATGCACTATTAGCCATATTTTACTTTTATTATCGCTAGAACTATAATAATTATACTAATTACTCCCGATATTATCAAAATAACATGCATTATTACCCATGTAATGCAGTTATTATCGCTAGAACTGTAATATTTATACCTATTACTTATATTATTATCAATATAACATGCATTATTACCCATATTATGCAGTTATTATCGATAGAAGTATAATAAATATACTTATTACTTTTGTCATTATCAATATAACAGGCACTCTTAGCCATATTTTACTAGTATTACCGCTACGACTGTAATAATTATACTCATTACTTATATTATTATCAATATAACGTGCATTATTACCCATATTATGCAGTTATTATCGCTAGAACTGTAATAATTATACTCATTACTTATATTATTATCAATATAACATGCATTATTACCCATATAATGGTGTTATTATCGCTAGAACTGTAATAAATATACTTACTACTTTCATTGTCACCAATATAACATGCATTATTACCCATATTATGCAGTTATTATCGATAGAACTATAATAAACATACTTATTACTTTTATTATTATCAATATAACATGCACTATTAGCCATATTGTACTATTATTATCGCTAGAACTATAATAATTATGCTTATTACTCCCGATATTATCAATATAACATGCATTATTACCCATATAATGCGGTTATTATCGCTAGAACTGTAATAATTATACTTATTACTTATATTATTAGCAATATAACGTGCATTATTACCCATATTATGCAGTTATTATCGCTAGAACTGTAATAATTATACTTATTACTCCCGATATTATCAATATAACATGGATTATTACGCATATAATGCAGTTATTATCGGTAGAACTATAATAAATATACGTATTACATTTATTATCATCAATATAACATGCATTATTACCCATATTATGCAGTTATTATCGATAGAACTATAATAAACATACTTATTACTTTTATTATTATTAATAGAACAAGCACTATTAGCCATATTATACTATTGTTATCGCTAGAACTATAATAATTATACTTATTACTCCCGATATTATCAATATAACATGCATTATTACATATATAATGCAGTTATTATCGCTAGAACTGTAATAATTATACTTATTACTTATATTATTAGCAATATAACGTGCATTATTACCCATATTATGCAGTTATTATCGCTAGAACTCTAATAATTATACTTATTACTCCCGATATTATCAATATAACATGGATTATTACGCATATAATGCAGTTATTATCGGTAGAACTATAATAAATATACGTATTACTTTTATTATCATCAATATAACATGCATTATTACCCATATTATGCAGTTATTATCGATAGAACTGTAATAAATATACTTATTACTTTTATTATTATCAATATAACATGCACTATTAGCCATATTTTACTATTATTATCGCTAAAACTATAATAATTATACTTATTACTCCCGATATTAACAATGTAACATGCATTATTACGCTTACAATGCAGTTATTATCGCTAGAACTGTAATAAATATACTTACTACTTTCATTACCATCAATATAACATGCATTATTGCCCATATTATGCAGTTATTATCGCTAGAACTATAATAAATATACGTATTACTTTTATTATCATCAATATAACATGCATTATTACCCATATTATGCAGTTATTATCGATAGAACTGTAATAAATATACTTATTACTCTTATTATTATCAATATAACATGCACTATTAGCCATATTTTACTAGTATTATCGCTAGAACTGCAATAATTATACGTATTACTCCCGATATTATCAATATAACATGCATTATTACCCAAATAATGCAGTTATTATCGCTAGAACTGTAACAATTATACTTATTACTTATATTATTATCAATATAACATGCATTATTACCCATATTATGCAGTTATTATCGCTAGAACTATAATAAATATACGTATTACTTTTATTATCATCAATATAACGTGCATTATTACCCATATTATGCAGTTATTATCGGTAGAACTGTAATAATTATACTTATTATTTATATTATTATCAATATAACATGCATTATTACCCATATAATGTAGTTACTATCGCTAGAATTGTAGTAATTATACTTATTACTTATACTATTATCAATATAACATGCATTATTATGCATATTATGCAGTTATGATCGCTAGAACTTTAATAAATATACTTAGTACTTCAATTATCATCAATATAACATGCATTATTACCCATATTATGCAGTTATTATCGATAGAACTATAATAAATATACTTATTACTTTTATTATTATCAATATAACATGCACTATTAGCCATATTGTACTATTATTATCGCGAGAACTATGATAATTATACTTATTACTCCCGATATTATCAATATAACATGCATTATTACACATATAATGCAGTTACTATCGCTAGAATTGTAATAATTATACTTATTACTTATATTATTATCAATATAACATGCATTATTACGCATATTATGCAGTTATAATCGCTAGAACTATAATAAATATACTTAGTACGTTTATTATCATCAATATAACATGCATTATTACCCATATTATGCAGTTATTATCGATAGAACTGTAATAAATATAATTATTACTTTTATTATTATCACTATAACATGCACTATTAGCCATATTTTACTATTATTATCGCTAGAACTATAATA
This sequence comes from Megachile leachella, assembly GCA_963576845.1. Taxonomy (NCBI): domain Eukaryota; kingdom Metazoa; phylum Arthropoda; class Insecta; order Hymenoptera; family Megachilidae; genus Megachile; species Megachile leachella. The sequence goes on along the minus strand of CAUYWW010000107.1, from coordinate 108,607 downwards.
ATTATACTTATTACTCCCAATATTATCAATATAACATGCATTATTACCCATATAATGGTGTTATTATCGCTAGAACTGTAATAAATATACTTACTACTTTCATTGTCACCAATATAACATGCATTATTACCCATATTATGCAGTTATTATCGATAGAACTATAATAAACATACTTATTACTTTTATTATTATTAATAGAACAAGCACTATTAGCCATATTATACTATTGTTATCGCTAGAACTATAATAATTATACTTATTACTCCCGATATTATCAATATAACTTGCATTATTACATATATAATGCAGTTATTATCGCTAGAACTGTAATAATTATACTTATTACTTATATTATTAGCAATATAACGTGCATTATTACCCATATTATGCAGTTATTATCGCTAGAACTCTAATAATTATACTTATTACTCCCGATATTATCAATATAACATGGATTATTACGCATATAATGCAGTTATTATCGGTAGAACTATAATAAATATACGTATTACTTTTATTATCATCAATATAACATGCATTATTACCCATATTATGCAGTTATTATCGATAGAACTGTAATAAATATACTTATTACTTTTATTATTATCAATATAACATGCACTATTAGCCATATTTTACTATTATTATCGCTAAAACTATAATAATTATACTTATTACTCCCGATATTAACAATGTAACATGCATTATTACGCTTACAATGCAGTTATTATCGCTAGAACTGTAATAAATATACTTACTACTTTCATTACCATCAATATAACATGCATTATTACACATATAATGCAGTTACTATCGCTAGAATTGTAATAATTATACTTATTACTTATATTATTATCAATATAACATGCATTATTACGCATATTATGCAGTTATAATCGCTAGAACTATAATAAATATACTTAGTACGTTTATTATCATCAATATAACATGCATTATTACCCATATTATGCAGTTATTATCGATAGAACTGTAATAAATATAATTATTACTTTTATTATTATCACTATAACATGCACTATTAGCCATATTTTACTATTATTATCGCTAGAACTATAATAATTATACTTATTACTCCCAATATTATCAATATAACATGCATTATTACCCATATAATGCAGTTATTATAGCTAGAACTATAATAAATATACGTATTACTTTTATTATCATCAATATAACATGCATTATTACCCATATTATGCAGTTATTATCGATAGAACTGTAATAAATATACTTATTACTTTTATTATTATCAATGTAACATGCACTATTAGTCATATTTCACTATTATTATCGCTAGAAATATAATAATTATACTTATTATTCCCAATACTACCAATATAACATGCATTATTACCCAAATAATGCAGTTATTATCGCTAGAACTGTAACAATTATACTTACTACATATATTATTATCAATACAACATGCATTATTACCCATATTATGCAGTTATTATCGCTAGAACTATAATAAATATACGTATTACTTTTATTATCATCAATATAACGTGCATTATTACCCATATTATGCAGTTATTATCGGTAGAACTGTAATAATTATACTTATTACTTATATTATTATCAATATAACATGCATTATTACCCATATAATGGAGTTATTATCGACAGAAGTATAATAAATATACTTATTACTTTTGTTATTATCAATATAACAGGCACTCTTAGCCATGTTTTACTAGTATTACCGCTAGGACTGTAATAATTATACTCATTACTTATATTATTATCAATATAACGTGCATTATTACCCATATTATGCAGTTATTATCGCTAGAACTGTAATAATTATACTCATTACTTCTATTATTATCAATATAACATGCATTATTACCCATATAATGGAGTTATTATCGCTAGAACTGTAATAATTATACTTATTGCTTATATTATTATCAATATAACATGCATTATTACCCATATTATGCAGTTATTATCGATAGAACTATAATAAATATACTTATTACTTTCATTATCATCAATATAACATGCATTATTACCGATATTATGCAGTTATTATCGCTAGAACTGTGATTATTATACTCATTACTTATATTATTATCAATATAACATGCATTATTACCCATATTATGCAGTTATTATCGCTAGAACTATAATAAATATACGTATTACTTTTATGATCATCAATATAACATGCATTATTACCCATATTATGCAGTTATTATCGATAGAACTGTAATAAACATACTTATTACTTTTATTGTTATCAATATAACATGCACTATTAGCCATATTTTACTATTATTATCGCTAGAACTATAATAATTATACTTATTACTCCCAATATTATCAATATAACATGCATTATTACCCATATAATGCAGTTATTATAGCTAGAACTATAATAAATATACTTATTACTTTTATTATTATCAATATAACATGCATTCTTACGCATATAATGCAGTTATTATCGCTAGAACTATAATAAATATACTTATTACTTTTATTATTATCAATATAACATGCACTATTACCCATATAATGCAGTTATTATCGACAGAAGTATAATAAATATACTTATTACTTTTGTTATTATCAATATAACAGGCACTCTTAGCCATATTTTACTAGTATTACCGCTAGGACTGTAATAATTATACTCATTACTTATATTATTATCAATATAACGTGCATTATTGGCCATATTGTACTATTATTATCGCTAGAACTATAATAATTATGCTTATTACTCCCGATATTATCAATATAACATGCATTATTACCCATATAATGCAGTTATTATCGCTAGAACTGTAATAATTATAGTTATTACTTATACTATTAGCAGTGTAACGTGCATTGTTACCCATATTATGCAGTTATTATGGCTAGAACTGTAATAATTATACTTATTACTTATATTATTATCAATATAACATGCATTATTACACATATAATGGAGTTATTATCGATAGAACTGTAATAATTATACTTATTACTTATATTATTATCAATATAACATGCATTATTACCCATATAATGCAGTTATTATCGACAGAAGTATAATAAATATACTTACTACTTTCATTGTCACCAATATAACATGCATTATTACCCATATTATGCAGTTATTATCGATAGAACTATAATAAATATACTTATTACTTTTATTATTATCAATATAACATGCACTATTAGCCATATTGTACTATTATTATCACTAGAACTATAATAATTATACTTATTACTCCCGATATTATCAATATAACATGCACTATTACCCATATAATGCAGTTATTATCGCTAGAACTGTAATAATTATACGTATTACTTATACTATTGGGAATATAACGTGCATTATTACCCATATTATGCAGTTATTATCGCTAGAACTGTAATAATTATACTTATTACTTATATTATTATCCATATAACATTCATTATTACTTATATAATGCAGTTATTGTCGACAGAAGTATAATAAATATGCTTATTACTTTTATTATTATCAATATAACATGCATTATTACCCATATAATGCAGTTATTATCGCTAGAACTGTAATAATTATAGTTATTACTTATACTATTAGCAGTATAACGTGCATTATTACCCATATTATGCAGTTATTATCGATAGAACTATAATAAATATACATATTACTTTTATTATTATCAATATAACATGCATTATTACCCATATAATGCAGTTATTATCGCTAGAACCGTAATAATTATACTTATTACTTTTATTATTATCAATATAACATGCACTATTACCCATATAATGCAGTTATTATCGACAGAAGTATAATTAATATACTTATTACTTTTGTTATTATCAATATAACAGGCACTCTTAGCCATATTTTACTAGTATTACCGCTAGGACTGTAATAATTATACTCATTACTTATATTATTATCAATATAACGTGCATTATTACCCATATTATGCAGTTATTATCGCTAGAACTGTAATAATTATACTTATTACTTATATTATTATCAATATAACATGCATTATTACCCATATAATGGAGCTATTATCGCTAGAACTGTAATAATTATACTTATTACTTTTGTTATTATCAATATAACATGCATTATCACCCATATAATGCAGTTATTACCGACAGAAGTATAATAAATATACTTATTACTTTTATTATTATCAATATAACATGCACTGTTAGCCATATTTTACTATTATTATCGCGAGAACTATAATAATTATACTTATTACTCCCGATATTATCAATATAACATGCATTATTACACATATAATGCAGTTACTATCGCTAGAATTGTAATAATTATACTTATTACTTATATTATTATCAATATAACATGCATTATTACCCATATAATGCAGTTATTATCGCTAGAACTGTAATAATTATACTTATTACTTATATTATTAGCAATATAACGTGCATTATTACCCATATAATGCAGTTATTATCGCTAGAACTGTAATAATTATACTTATTACTTATATTATTATCAATATAACATGCATTATTACCCATATAATGCAGTTATTATAGCTAGAACTATAATAAATATACGTATTACTTTTATTATCATCAATATAACATGCATTATTACCCATATTATGCAGTTATTATCGATAGAACTGTAATAAATATACTTATTACTTTTATTGTTTTCAATGTAACATGCACTATTAGTCATATTTCACTATTATTATCGCTAGAAATATAATAATTATACTTATTATTCCCAATACTACCAATGTAACATGCATTATTACCCATATAATGCAGTTATTATCGCTAGAACTGTAATAATTATACTTATTACTTATATTATTAGCAATATAACGTGCATTATTACCCATATTATGCAGTTATTATCGCTAGAACTGTAATAATTATACTTATTACTTATATTATTATCAATATAACATGCATTATTACCCATATAATGGAGCTATTATCGCTAGAACTGTAATAATTATACTTATTACTTTTGTTATTATCAATATAACATGCATTATCACCCATATAATGCAGTTATTACCGACAGAAGTATAATAAATATACTTATTACTTTTATTATTATCAATATAACATGCACTGTTAGCCATATTTTACTATTATTATCGCGAGAACTATAATAATTATACTTATTACTCCCGATATTATCAATATAACATGCATTATTACACATATAATGCAGTTACTATCGCTAGAATTGTAATAATTATACTTATTACTTATATTATTATCAATATAACATGCATTATTACCCATATAATGCAGTTATTATCGCTAGAACTGTAATAATTATACTTATTACTTATATTATTAGCAATATAACGTGCATTATTACCCATATAATGCAGTTATTATCGCTAGAACTGTAATAATTATACTTATTACTTATATTATTATCAATATAACATGCATTATTACCCATATAATGCAGTTATTATAGCTAGAACTATAATAAATATACGTATTACTTTTATTATCATCAATATAACATGCATTATTACCCATATTATGCAGTTATTATCGATAGAACTGTAATAAATATACTTATTACTTTTATTGTTTTCAATGTAACATGCACTATTAGTCATATTTCACTATTATTATCGCTAGAAATATAATAATTATACTTATTATTCCCAATACTACCAATGTAACATGCATTATTACCCATATAATGCAGTTATTATCGCTAGAACTGTAATAATTATACTTATTACTTATATTATTAGCAATAAAACGTGCATTATTACCCATATTATGCAGTTATTATCGCTAGAACTGTAATAATTATACTTATTACTTATATTATTATCAATATAACATGCATTATTACCCATATAATGGAGCTATTATCGCTAGAACTGTAATAATTATACTTATTACTTTTGTTATTATCAATATAACATGCATTATCACCCATATAATGCAGTTATTACCGACAGAAGTATAATAAATATACTTATTACTTTTATTATTATCAATATAACATGCACTGTTAGCCATATTTTACTATTATTATCGCGAGAACTATAATAATTATACTTATTACTCCCGATATTATCAATATAACATGCATTATTACACATATAATGCAGTTACTATCGCTAGAATTGTAATAATTATACTTATTACTTATATTATTATCAATATAACATGCATTATTACCCATATAATGCAGTTATTATCGCTAGAACTGTAATAATTATACTTATTACTTATATTATTAGCAATATAACGTGCATTATTACCCATATAATGCAGTTATTATCGCTAGAACTGTAATAATTATACTTATTACTTATATTATTATCAATATAACATGCATTATTACCCATATAATGCAGTTATTATAGCTAGAACTATAACAAATATACGTATTACTTTTATTATCATCAATATAACATGCATTATTACCCATATTATGCAGTTATTATCGATAGAACTGTAATAAATATACTTATTACTTTTATTGTTTTCAATGTAACATGCACTATTAGTCATATTTCACTATTATTATCGCTAGAAATATAATAATTATACTTATTATTCCCAATACTACCAATGTAACATGCATTATTACCCATATAATGCAGTTATTATCGCTAGAACTGTAATAATTATACTTATTACTTATATTATTAGCAATATAACGTGCATTATTACCCATATTATGCAGTTATTATCGCTAGAACTCTAATAATTATACTTATTACTCCCGATATTATCAATATAACATGGATTATTACGCATATAATGCAGTTATTATCGGTAGAACTATAATAAATATACGTATTACTTTTATTATCATCAATATAACATGCATTATTACCCGTATTATGCAGTTATTATCGATAGAACTGTAATAAATATACTTATTACTTTTATTATTATCAATATAACATGCACTATTAGCCATATTTTACTATTATTATCGCTAAAACTATAATAATTATACTTATTACTCCCGATATTAACAATGTAACATGCATTATTACGCTTACAATGCAGTTATTATCGCTAGAACTGTAATAAATATACTTACTACTTTCATTACCATCAATATAACATGCATTATTGCCCATATTATGCAGTTATTATCGCTAGAACTATAATAAATATACGTATTACTTTTATTATCATCAATATAACATGCATTATTACCCATATTATGCAGTTATTATCGATAGAACTGTAATAAATATACTTATTACTCTTATTATTATCAATATAACATGCACTATTAGCCATATTTTACTAGTATTATCGCTAGAACTGCAATAATTATACGTATTACTCCCGATATTATCAATATAACATGCATTATTACCCAAATAATGCAGTTATTATCGCTAGAACTGTAACAATTATACTTATTACTTATATTATTATCAATATAACATGCATTATTACCCATATTATGCAGTTATTATCGCTAGAACTATAATAAATATACGTATTACTTTTATTATCATCAATATAACGTGCATTATTACCCATATTATGCAGTTTTTATCGGTAGAACTGTACTAATTATACTTATTATTTATATTATTATCAATATAACATGCATTATTACCCATATAATGTAGTTACTATCGCTAGAATTGTAGTAATTATACTTATTACTTATACTATTATCAATATAACATGCATTATTATGCATATTATGCAGTTATGATCGCTAGAACTTTAATAAATATACTTAGTACTTTAATTATCATCAATATAACATGCATTATTACCCATATTATGCAGTTATTATCGATAGAACTATAATAAATATACTTATTACTTTTATTATTATCAATATAACATGCACTATTAGCCATATTGTACTATTATTATCACTAGAACTATAATAATTATACTTATTACTCCCGATATTATCAATATAACATGCACTATTACCCATATAATGCAGTTATTATCGCTAGAACTGTAATAATTATACGTATTACTTATACTATTGGGAATATAACGTGCATTATTACCCATATTATGCAGTTATTATCGCTAGAACTGTAATAATTATACTTATTACTTATATTATTATCCATATAACATGCATTATTACTTATATAATGCAGTTATTGTCGACAGAAGTATAATAAATATGCTTATTACTTTTATTATTATCAATATAACATGCATTATTACCCATATAATGCAGTTATTATCGCTAGAACTGTAATAATTATAGTTATTACTTATACTATTAGCAGTATAACGTGCATTATTACCCATATTATGCAGTTATTATCGATAGAACTATAATAAATATACATATTACTTTTATTATTATCAATATAACATGCATTATTACCCATATAATGCAGCTATTATCGCTAGAACTGTAATAATTATACTTATTACTTTTGTTATT
>CAUYWW010000107.1:0-100000 GCA_963576845.1 Megachile leachella | reverse complement strand
CTGTAATAATTGTACTCATTACTTATATTATTAGCAATATAACGTGCATTATTACCCATATTATGCAGTTATTATCGCTAGAACTGTAATAATTATACTTATTACTTATATCATTATCAATATAACATGCATTATTACCCATATAATGGAGGTATTATCGCTAGAACTGTAATAATTATACTTATTACTTAGATTGTTATCAATATAACATGCATTATTACCCATATTATGCAGTTATTATCGCTAGAACTATAATAAATATACGTATTACTTTTATTATCATCAATATAACATGCATTATTACCCATATAATGCAGTTATTATCGCTAGAACTGTAATAATTATACTCATTACTTATATTATTAGCAATATAACGTGCATTATTACCCATATTATGCAGTTATTATCGCTAGAACTGTAATAATTATACTTATTACTTATATTATTATCAATATAACATGCATTATTACCCATATTATGCAGTTATTATCTCTAGAACCATAATTAATACACTTATTACTCCCAATATTATCAATATAACATGCATTTTTACCCATATAATGCAGTTATTATCGCTAGAACTGTAATAATTATACTTATTACTTATATTGTTAGCAATATAACGTGCATTATTACCCCTATAATGCAGTTATTATCGCTAGAACTGTAATAATTATACTTATTACTTATATTATTATCAATATAACATGCATTATTACCCATATAATGCAGTTATTATCGCTAGAACTGTAATAATTATACTTATTACTTATATTATTATCAATAAAACATGCATTATTACCCATATAATGCAGTTATTATCGCTAGAACTGTAATAATTGTACTCATTACTTATATTATTAGCAATATAACGTGCATTATTACCCATATTATGCAGTTATTATCGCTAGAACTGTAATAATTATACTTATTACTTATATCATTATCAATATAACATGCATTATTACCCATATAATGGAGGTATTATCGCTAGAACTGTAATAATTATACTTATTACTTAGATTGTTATCAATATAACATGCATTATTACCCATATTATGCAGTTATTATCGCTAGAACTATAATAAATGTACGTACTACTTTTATTATCATCAATATAACATGCATTATTACCCATATTATGCAGTTATTATCGATAGAACTGTAATAAATATACTTATTACTTTTATTATTATCAATATAACATGCACCATTTGCCATATTTTACTATTATTATCGCTAGAACTATAATAATTATACTTATTACTCCCGATATTATCAATATAACATGCATTATTACCCATATAATGCAGTTATTATCGCTAGAACTGTAATAATTATACTTATTACTTATACTGTTAGCAATACAACATGCATTATTACCCATATAATGCAGTTATTATCGCTAGAACTGTAATAATTATACTTATTACTTATATCATTATCAATAAAACATGCATTATTACCCATATAATGCAGTTATTATCGCTAGAACTGTAATAATTGTACTCATTACTTATATTATTAGCAATATAACGTGCATTATTACCCATATTATGCAGTTATTATCGCTAGAACTGTAATAATTATACTTATTACTTATATCATTATCAATATAACATGCATTATTACCCATATAATGGAGGTATTATCGCTAGAACTGTAATAATTATACTTATTACTTAGATTATTATCAATATAACATGCATTATTACCCATATTATGCAGTTATTATCGCTAGAACTATAATAAATATACGTATTACTTTTATTATCATCAATATAGCATGAATTATTACCCATATTATGCAGTTATTATCGATAGAACTGTAATAAATATACTTATTACTTTTATTATTATCAATATAACATGCACTATTTGCCATATTTTTCTATTATTATCGTTAGAACTATAATAATTATACTTATTACTCCCGATATTATCAATATAACATGCATTGTTACCCATATAATGCAGTTATTATCGCTAGAACTGTAATAATAATACTTATTACTTATATTATTAGCAATATAACGTGCATTATTACCCATATTATGCAGTTATTATCGCTAGAACTATAATAAATATACGTATTACTTTCATTGTCATCAATATAACATGCATTATTACCCATATAATGGAGGTATTATCGCTAGAACTGTAATAATTATACTTATTACTTATATTATTATCAATATAACATGCATTATTACCCATATTATGCAGTTATTATCGATAGAACTGTAATAAATACACTTATTACTTTTACTATTATCAATATATCATGCACTATTAGCAATATTTCACTATTATTATCGCTAGAACTATAATAATTATACTTATTACTCCCGATATTATCAATATAACATGCCTTATTACCCATATAATGCAGTTATTATCGTTAGAACTGTAATAATTATACTCATTACTTATATTATTAGCAATATAACGTGCATTATTACCCATATTATGCAGTTATTATCGCTAGAACTGTAATAATAATACTTATTACTTATATTATTATCAATATAACATGCATTCTTACCCATATAATGGAGGTATTATCGCTAGAACTGTAATAATTATACTTGTTACTTATACTATTAGCAATATAACGTGCATTATTACCCACATAATGCAGTTATTATCGCTAGAACTCTAATAATTATACTTATTACTTATATTATTATCAATATAACATTCATTTTTACCCATATAATGCAGTTATTATCGCTAGAACTGTAATAATTATACTTATTACTTATACTATTAGCAATATAACATGCATTATTACCCATATAATGCAGTTATTATCGCTAGAACTGTAATAAATATACTCATTACTTATATTATTAGCAATATAACGTGCATGATTACCCATATTATGCAGTTATTATCGCTAGAACTGTAATAATTATACTTATTACTTATATTATTATCAATATAACATGCATTATTACCCATATTATGCAGTTATTATCTCTAGAACGATAATTAATATACTTATTACTCCCAATATTATCAATATAACATGCATTTTTACCCATATAATGCAGTTATTATCGCTAGAACTGTAATAATTATACTTATTACTTATATTGTTAGCAATATAACGTGCATTATTACCCATGTAATGCAGTTATTATCGCTAGAACTGTAATTATTATACTTATTACTTATATTATTATCAATATAACATGCATTATTACCCATATTATGCAGTTATTATCGCTAGAACTGTAATAAATATACTTATTACTTTTATTATTATCAATATAACATGCACTATTTGCCATATTTTACTATTATTATCGCTAGAACTATAATAATTATACTTATTACTCCCGATATTATCAATATAACATGCATTATTACCCATATAATGCAGTTATTATCGATAGAACTGTAATAAATATACTTATTACTTTTATTATTATCAATATAACATGCACTATTTGCCATATTTTACTATTATTATCGCTAGAACTATAATAATTATACTTATTACTCCCGATATTATCAATATAACATGCATTATTACCCATATAATGCAGTTATTATCGCTGGAACTGTAATAATTGTACTCATTACTTATATTATTAGCAATATAACGTGCATTATTACCCATATTATGCAGTTATTATCGCTAGAACTGTAATAATTATACTTATTACTTATACTATTAGCAATATAACGTGCATTATTACCCATATAATGCAGTCATTATCGCCACAACTGTAATAATTATACTTATTACTTATATTATTCTCAATATAACATGCATTATTACCCATATTATGCAGTTATTATCTCTAGAACCATAATTAATATACTTATTACTCCCAATATTATCAATATAACATGCATTTTTACCCACATAATGCAGTTATTATCGCTAGAACTGTAATAATTATACTTATTACTTATATTGTTAGCAATATAACGTGCATTATTACCCATATAATGCAGTTATTATCGCTAGAACTGTAATAATTATACTTATTACTTATATTATTATCAATATAACATGCATTATTACCCATATTATGCAGTTATTATCGCTAGAACTGTAATAATTATACTTATTACTTATATTGTTAGCAATATAACATGCATTATTACCCATATAATGCAGTTATTATCGCTAGAGCTGTAATAATTATACTTATTACTTATATTATTATCAATAAAACATGCATTATTACCCATATAATGCAGTTATTATCGCTAGAACTGTAATAATTGTACTCATTACTTATATTATTAGCAATATAACGTGCATTATTACCCATATTATGCAGTTATTATCGCTAGAACTGTAATAATTATACTTATTACTTATATCATTATCAATATAACATGCATTATTACCCATATAATGGAGGTATTATCGCTAGAACTGTAATAATTATACTTATTACTTATATTATTATCAATATAACATGCATTATTACCCATATTATGCAGTTATTATCGCTAGAACTATAATAAATATACGTATTACTTTTACTATCATCAATATAACATGCATTATTACCCATATAATGCAGTTATTATCGCTAGAACTGTAATAATTGTACTCATTACTTATATTATTAGCAATATAACGTGCATTATTACCCATATTATGCAGTTATTATCGCTAGAACTGTAATAATTATACTTATTACTTATATCATTATCAATATAACATGCATTATTACCCATATAATGGAGGTATTATCGCTAGAACTGTAATAATTATACTTATTACTTAGATTATTATCAATATAACATGCATTATTACCCATATTATGCAGTTATTATCGCTAGAACTATAATAAATATACGTATTACTTTTATTATCATCAATATAGCATGCATTATTACCCATATTATGCAGTTATTATCGATAGAACTGTAATAAATATACTTATTACTTTTATCATTATCAATATAACATGCACTATTTGCCATATTTTTCTATTATTATCGTTAGAACTATAATAATTATACTTATTACTCCCGATATTATCAATATAACATGCATTGTTACCCATATAATGCAGATATTATCGCTAGAACTGTAATAATAATACTTATTACTTATATTATTAGCAATATAACATGCATTATTACCCATATTATGCAGTTATTATCTCTAGAACCATAATTAATACACTTATTACTCCCAATATTATCAATATAACATGCATTTTTACCCATATAATGCAGTTATTATCGCTAGAACTGTAATAATTATACTTATTACTTATATTGTTAGCAATATAACGTGCATTATTACCCCTATAATGCAGTTATTATCGCTAGAACTGTAATAATTATACTTATTACTTATATTATTATCAATATAACATGCATTATTACCCATATAATGCAGTTATTATCGCTAGAACTGTAATAATTATACTTATTACTTATATTATTATCAATAAAACATGCATTATTACCCATATAATGCAGTTATTATCGCTAGAACTGTAATAATTGTACTCATTACTTATATTATTAGCAATATAACGTGCATTATTACCCATATTATGCAGTTATTATCGCTAGAACTGTAATAATTATACTTATTACTTATATCATTATCAATATAACATGCATTATTACCCATATAATGGAGGTATTATCGCTAGAACTGTAATAATTATACTTATTACTTAGATTGTTATCAATATAACATGCATTATTACCCATATTATGCAGTTATTATCGCTAGAACTATAATAAATATACGTATTACTTTTATTATCATCAATATAACATGCATTATTACCCATATAATGCAGTTATTATCGCTAGAACTGTAATAATTATACTCATTACTTATATTATTAGCAATATAACGTGCATTATTACCCATATTATGCAGTTATTATCGCTAGAACTGTAATAATTATACTTATTACTTATATTATTATCAATATAACATGCATTATTACCCATATTATGCAGTTATTATCTCTAGAACCATAATTAATACACTTATTACTCCCAATATTATCAATATAACATGCATTTTTACCCATATAATGCAGTTATTATCGCTAGAACTGTAATAATTATACTTATTACTTATATTGTTAGCAATATAACGTGCATTATTACCCCTATAATGCAGTTATTATCGCTAGAACTGTAATAATTATACTTATTACTTATATTATTATCAATATAACATGCATTATTACCCATATAATGCAGTTATTATCGCTAGAACTGTAATAATTATACTTATTACTTATATTATTATCAATAAAACATGCATTATTACCCATATAATGCAGTTATTATCGCTAGAACTGTAATAATTGTACTCATTACTTATATTATTAGCAATATAACGTGCATTATTACCCATATTATGCAGTTATTATCGCTAGAACTGTAATAATTATACTTATTACTTATATCATTATCAATATAACATGCATTATTACCCATATAATGGAGGTATTATCGCTAGAACTGTAATAATTATACTTATTACTTAGATTGTTATCAATATAACATGCATTATTACCCATATTATGCAGTTATTATCGCTAGAACTATAATAAATATACGTATTACTTTTATTATCATCAATATAACATGCATTATTACCCATATAATGCAGTTATTATCGCTAGAACTGTAATAATTATACTCATTACTTATATTATTAGCAATATAACATGCATTTTTACCCATATAATGCAGTTATTATCGCTAGAACTGTAATAATTATACTTATTACTTATATTGTTAGCAATATAACGTGCATTATTACCCATATTATGCAGTTATTATCGCTAGAACTATAATAAATGTACGTACTACTTTTATTATCATCAATATAACATGCATTATTACCCATATTATGCAGTTATTATCGATAGAACTGTAATAAATATACTTATTACTTTTATTATTATCAATATAACATGCACCATTTGCCATATTTTACTATTATTATCGCTAGAACTATAATAATTATACTTATTACTCCCGATATTATCAATATAACATGCATTATTACCCATATAATGCAGTTATTATCGCTAGAACTGTAATAATTATACTTATTACTTATACTGTTAGCAATATAACATGCATTATTACCCATATAATGCAGTTATTATCGCTAGAACTGTAATAATTATACTTATTACTTATATTATTATCAATAAAACATGCATTATTACCCATATAATGCAGTTATTATCGCTAGAACTGTAATAATTGTACTCATTACTTATATTATTAGCAATATAACGTGCATTATTACCCATATTATGCAGTTATTATCGCTAGAACTGTAATAATTATACTTATTACTCATATCATTATCAATATAACATGCATTATTACCCATATAATGGAGGTATTATCGCTAGAACTGTAATAATTATACTTATTACTTAGATTATTATCAATATAACATGCATTATTACCCATATTATGCAGTTATTATCGCTAGAACTATAATAAATATACGTATTACTTTTACTATCATCAATATAACATGCATTATTACCCATATAATGCAGTTATTATCGCTAGAACTGTAATAATTGTACTCATTACTTATATTATTAGCAATATAACGTGCATTATTACCCATATTATGCAGTTATTATCGCTAGAACTGTAATAATTATACTTATTACTTATATCATTATCAATATAACATGCATTATTACCCATATAATGGAGGTATTATCGCTAGAACTGTAATAATTATACTTATTACTTAGATTATTATCAATATAACATGCATTATTACCCATATTATGCAGTTATTATCTCTAGAACCATAATAAATATACTTATTACTCCCAATATTATCAATATAACATGCATTTTTACCCATATAATGCAGTTATTATCGCTAGAACTGTAATAATTATACTTATTACTTAGATTATTATCAATATAACATGCATTATTACCCATATTATGCAGTTATTATCGCTAGAACTATAATAAATATACGTATTACTTTTATTATCATCAATATAGCATGAATTATTACCCATATTATGCAGTTATTATCGATAGAACTGTAATAAATATACTTATTACTTTTATTATTATCAATATAACATGCACTATTTGCCATATTTTTCTATTATTATCGTTAGAACTATAATAATTATACTTATTACTCCCGATATTATCAATATAACATGCATTGTTACCCATATAATGCAGTTATTATCGCTAGAACTGTAATAATAATACTTATTACTTATATTATTAGCAATATAACGTGCATTATTACCCATATTATGCAGTTATTATCGCTAGAACTATAATAAATATACGTATTACTTTCATTGTCATCAATATAACATGCATTATTACCCATATAATGGAGGTATTATCGCTAGAACTGTAATAATTATACTTATTACTTATATTATTATCAATATAACATGCATTATTACCCATATTATGCAGTTATTATCGATAGAACTGTAATAAATACACTTATTACTTTTACTATTATCAATATATCATGCACTATTAGCAATATTTCACTATTATTATCGCTAGAACTATAATAATTATACTTATTACTCCCGATATTATCAATATAACATGCCTTATTACCCATATAATGCAGTTATTATCGTTAGAACTGTAATAATTATACTCATTACTTATATTATTAGCAATATAACGTGCATTATTACCCATATTATGCAGTTATTATCGCTAGAACTGTAATAATAATACTTATTACTTATATTATTATCAATATAACATGCATTCTTACCCATATAATGGAGGTATTATCGCTAGAACCGTAATAATTATACTTGTTACTTATACTATTAGCAATATAACGTGCATTATTACCCACATAATGCAGTTATTATCGCTAGAACTGTAATAATTATACTTATTACTTATATTATTATCAATATAACATTCATTTTTACCCATATAATGCAGTTATTATCGCTAGAACTGTAATAATTATACTTATTACTTATACTATTAGCAATATAACATGCATTATTACCCATATAATGCAGTTATTATCGCTAGAACTGTAATAAATATACTCATTACTTATATTATTAGCAATATAACGTGCATGATTACCCATATTATGCAGTTATTATCTCTAGAACGATAATTAATATACTTATTACTCCCAATATTATCAATATAACATGCATTTTTACCCATATAATGCAGTTATTATCGCTAGAACTGTAATAATTATACTTATTACTTATATTGTTAGCAATATAACGTGCATTATTACCCATGTAATGCAGTTATTATCGCTAGAACTGTAATTATTATACTTATTACTTATATTATTATCAATATAACATGCATTATTACCCATATTATGCAGTTATTATCGCTAGAACTGTAATAAATATACTTATTACTTTTATTATTATCAATATAACATGCACTATTTGCCATATTTTACTATTATTATCGCTAGAACTATAATAATTATACTTATTACTCCCGATATTATCAATATAACATGCATTATTACCCATATAATGCAGTTATTATCGATAGAACTGTAATAAATATACTTATTACTTTTATTATTATCAATATAACATGCACTATTTGCCATATTTTACTATTATTATCGCTAGAACTATAATAATTATACTTATTACTCCCGATATTATCAATATAACATGCATTATTACCCATATAATGCAGTTATTATCGCTGGAACTGTAATAATTGTACTCATTACTTATATTATTAGCAATATAACGTGCATTATTACCCATATTATGCAGTTATTATCGCTAGAACTGTAATAATTATACTTATTACTTATACTATTAGCAATATAACGTGCATTATTACCCATATAATGCAGTCATTATCGCCACAACTGTAATAATTATACTTATTACTTATATTATTCTCAATATAACATGCATTATTACCCATATTATGCAGTTATTATCTCTAGAACCATAATTAATATACTTATTACTCCCAATATTATCAATATAACATGCATTTTTACCCATATAATGCAGTTATTATCGCTAGAACTGTAATAATTATACTTATTACTTATATTGTTAGCAATATAACGTGCATTATTACCCATATAATGCAGTTACTATCGCTAGAACTGTAATAATTATACTTATTACTTATATTATTATCAATATAACATGCATTATTACCCATATTATGCAGTTATTATCGCTAGAACTGTAATAATTATACTTATTACTTATATTGTTAGCAATATAACATGCATTATTACCCATATAATGCAGTTATTATCGCTAGAGCTGTAATAATTATACTTATTACTTATATTATTATCAATAAAACATGCATTATTACCCATATAATGCAGTTATTATCGCTAGAACTGTAATAATTGTACTCATTACTTATATTATTAGCAATATAACGTGCATTATTACCCATATTATGCAGTTATTATCGCTAGAACTGTAATAATTATACTTATTACTTATATCATTATCAATATAACATGCATTATTACCCATATAATGGAGGTATTATCGCTAGAACTGTAATAATTATACTTATTACTTATATTATTATCAATATAACATGCATTATTACCCATATTATGCAGTTATTATCGCTAGAACTATAATAAATATACGTATTACTTTTACTATCATCAATATAACATGCATTATTACCCATATAATGCAGTTATTATCGCTAGAACTGTAATAATTGTACTCATTACTTATATTATTAGCAATATAACGTGCATTATTACCCATATTATGCAGTTATTATCGCTAGAACTGTAATAATTATACTTATTACTTATATCATTATCAATATAACATGCATTATTACCCATATAATGGAGGTATTATCGCTAGAACTGTAATAATTATACTTATTACTTAGATTATTATCAATATAACATGCATTATTACCCATATTATGCAGTTATTATCGCTAGAACTATAATAAATATACGTATTACTTTTATTATCATCAATATAGCATGCATTATTACCCATATTATGCAGTTATTATCGATAGAACTGTAATAAATATACTTATTACTTTTATCATTATCAATATAACATGCACTATTTGCCATATTTTTCTATTATTATCGTTAGAACTATAATAATTATACTTATTACTCCCGATATTATCAATATAACATGCATTGTTACCCATATAATGCAGATATTATCGCTAGAACTGTAATAATAATACTTATTACTTATATTATTAGCAATATAACATGCATTATTACCCATATTATGCAGTTATTATCTCTAGAACCATAATTAATACACTTATTACTCCCAATATTATCAATATAACATGCATTTTTACCCATATAATGCAGTTATTATCGCTAGAACTGTAATAATTATACTTATTACTTATATTGTTAGCAATATAACGTGCATTATTACCCCTATAATGCAGTTATTATCGCTAGAACTGTAATAATTATACTTATTACTTATATTATTATCAATATAACATGCATTATTACCCATATAATGCAGTTATTATCGCTAGAACTGTAATAATTATACTTATTACTTATATTATTATCAATAAAACATGCATTATTACCCATATAATGCAGTTATTATCGCTAGAACTGTAATAATTGTACTCATTACTTATATTATTAGCAATATAACGTGCATTATTACCCATATTATGCAGTTATTATCGCTAGAACTGTAATAATTATACTTATTACTTATATCATTATCAATATAACATGCATTATTACCCATATAATGGAGGTATTATCGCTAGAACTGTAATAATTATACTTATTACTTAGATTGTTATCAATATAACATGCATTATTACCCATATTATGCAGTTATTATCGCTAGAACTATAATAAATATACGTATTACTTTTATTATCATCAATATAACATGCATTATTACCCATATAATGCAGTTATTATCGCTAGAACTGTAATAATTATACTCATTACTTATATTATTAGCAATATAACGTGCATTATTACCCATATTATGCAGTTATTATCGCTAGAACTGTAATAATTATACTTATTACTTATATTATTATCAATATAACATGCATTATTACCCATATTATGCAGTTATTATCTCTAGAACCATAATTAATACACTTATTACTCCCAATATTATCAATATAACATGCATTTTTACCCATATAATGCAGTTATTATCGCTAGAACTGTAATAATAATACTTATTACTTATATTATTAGCAATATAACGTGCATTATTACCCATATTATGCAGTTATTATCGCTAGAACTATAATAAATATACGCATTACTTTCATTGTCATCAATATAACATGCATTATTACCCATATAATGGAGGTATTATCGCTAGAACTGTAATAATTATACTTATTACTTATATTATTATCAATATAACATGCATTATTACCCATATTATGCAGTTATTATCGATAGAACTGTAATAAATACACTTATTACTTTTACTATTATCAATATATCATGCACTATTAGCAATATTTCACTATTATTATCGCTAGAACTATAATAATTATACTTATTACTCCCGATATTATCAATATAACATGCCTTATTACCCATATAATGCAGTTATTATCGTTAGAACTGTAATAATTATACTCATTACTTA
This sequence comes from Megachile leachella, assembly GCA_963576845.1. NCBI lineage: Eukaryota > Metazoa > Arthropoda > Insecta > Hymenoptera > Megachilidae > Megachile > Megachile leachella. Next base: position 87,359 of record CAUYWW010000107.1, on the reverse strand, counting down.
TATTATTAGCAATATAACGTGCATTATTACCCATATTATGCAGTTATTATCGCTAGAACTGTAATAATAATACTTATTACTTATATTATTATCAATATAACATGCATTCTTACCCATATAATGGAGGTATTATCGCTAGAACCGTAATAATTATACTTGTTACTTATACTATTAGCAATATAACGTGCATTATTACCCACATAATGCAGTTATTATCGCTAGAACTGTAATAATTATACTTATTACTTATATTATTATCAATATAACATTCATTTTTACCCATATAATGCAGTTATTATCGCTAGAACTGTAATAATTATACTTATTACTTATACTATTAGCAATATAACATGCATTATTACCCATATAATGCAGTTATTATCGCTAGAACTGTAATAAATATACTCATTACTTATATTATTAGCAATATAACGTGCATGATTACCCATATTATGCAGTTATTATCTCTAGAACGATAATTAATATACTTATTACTCCCAATATTATCAATATAACATGCATTTTTACCCATATAATGCAGTTATTATCGCTAGAACTGTAATAATTATACTTATTACTTATATTGTTAGCAATATAACGTGCATTATTACCCATGTAATGCAGTTATTATCGCTAGAACTGTAATTATTATACTTATTACTTATATTATTATCAATATAACATGCATTATTACCCATATTATGCAGTTATTATCGCTAGAACTGTAATAAATATACTTATTACTTTTATTATTATCAATATAACATGCACTATTTGCCATATTTTACTATTATTATCGCTAGAACTATAATAATTATACTTATTACTCCCGATATTATCAATATAACATGCATTATTACCCATATAATGCAGTTATTATCGATAGAACTGTAATAAATATACTTATTACTTTTATTATTATCAATATAACATGCACTATTTGCCATATTTTACTATTATTATCGCTAGAACTATAATAATTATACTTATTACTCCCGATATTATCAATATAACATGCATTATTACCCATATAATGCAGTTATTATCGCTGGAACTGTAATAATTGTACTCATTACTTATATTATTAGCAATATAACGTGCATTATTACCCATATTATGCAGTTATTATCGCTAGAACTGTAATAATTATACTTATTACTTATACTATTAGCAATATAACGTGCATTATTACCCATATAATGCAGTCATTATCGCCACAACTGTAATAATTATACTTATTACTTATATTATTCTCAATATAACATGCATTATTACCCATATTATGCAGTTATTATCTCTAGAACCATAATTAATATACTTATTACTCCCAATATTATCAATATAACATGCATTTTTACCCATATAATGCAGTTATTATCGCTAGAACTGTAATAATTATACTTATTACTTATATTGTTAGCAATATAACGTGCATTATTACCCATATAATGCAGTTACTATCGCTAGAACTGTAATAATTATACTTATTACTTATATTATTATCAATATAACATGCATTATTACCCATATTATGCAGTTATTATCGCTAGAACTGTAATAATTATACTTATTACTTATATTGTTAGCAATATAACATGCATTATTACCCATATAATGCAGTTATTATCGCTAGAGCTGTAATAATTATACTTATTACTTATATTATTATCAATAAAACATGCATTATTACCCATATAATGCAGTTATTATCGCTAGAACTGTAATAATTGTACTCATTACTTATATTATTAGCAATATAACGTGCATTATTACCCATATTATGCAGTTATTATCGCTAGAACTGTAATAATTATACTTATTACTTATATCATTATCAATATAACATGCATTATTACCCATATAATGGAGGTATTATCGCTAGAACTGTAATAATTATACTTATTACTTATATTATTATCAATATAACATGCATTATTACCCATATTATGCAGTTATTATCGCTAGAACTATAATAAATATACGTATTACTTTTACTATCATCAATATAACATGCATTATTACCCATATAATGCAGTTATTATCGCTAGAACTGTAATAATTGTACTCATTACTTATATTATTAGCAATATAACGTGCATTATTACCCATATTATGCAGTTATTATCGCTAGAACTGTAATAATTATACTTATTACTTATATCATTATCAATATAACATGCATTATTACCCATATAATGGAGGTATTATCGCTAGAACTGTAATAATTATACTTATTACTTAGATTATTATCAATATAACATGCATTATTACCCATATTATGCAGTTATTATCTCTAGAACCATAATAAATATACTTATTACTCCCAATATTATCAATATAACATGCATTTTTACCCATATAATGCAGTTATTATCGCTAGAACTGTAATAATTATACTTATTACTTAGATTATTATCAATATAACATGCATTATTACCCATATTATGCAGTTATTATCGCTAGAACTATAATAAATATACGTATTACTTTTATTATCATCAATATAGCATGCATTATTACCCATATTATGCAGTTATTATCGATAGAACTGTAATAAATATACTTATTACTTTTATTATTATCAATATAACATGCACTATTTGCCATATTTTTCTATTATTATCGTTAGAACTATAATAATTATACTTATTACTCCCGATATTATCAATATAACATGCATTGTTACCCATATAATGCAGTTATTATCGCTAGAACTGTAATAATAATACTTATTACTTATATTATTAGCAATATAACGTGCATTATTACCCATATTATGCAGTTATTATCGCTAGAACTATAATAAATATACGTATTACTTTCATTGTCATCAATATAACATGCATTATTACCCATATAATGGAGGTATTATCGCTAGAACTGTAATAATTATACTTATTACTTATATTATTATCAATATAACATGCATTATTACCCATATTATGCAGTTATTATCGATAGAACTGTAATAAATACACTTATTACTTTTACTATTATCAATATATCATGCACTATTAGCAATATTTCACTATTATTATCGCTAGAACTATAATAATTATACTTATTACTCCCGATATTATCAATATAACATGCCTTATTACCCATATAATGCAGTTATTATCGTTAGAACTGTAATAATTATACTCATTACTTATATTATTAGCAATATAACGTGCATTATTACCCATATTATGCAGTTATTATCGCTAGAACTGTAATAATAATACTTATTACTTATATTATTATCAATATAACATGCATTATTACCCATATAATGGAGGTATTATCGCTAGAACTGTAATAATTATACTTATTACTTATACTATTAGCAATATAACGTGCATTATTACCCATATAATGCAGTTATTATCGCCAGAACTGTAATAATTATACTTATTACTTATATTATTCTCAATATAACATGCATTATTACCCATATTATGCAGTTATTATCGCTAGAACTATAATAAACATACGTATTACTTTCATTATCATCAACATAACATGCATTATTACCCATATTATGCAGTTATTATCGATAGAACTGTAATAAATATCTTTACTACTTTTACTATTATCAATATATAATGCACTATTAGCCATACTTTACTATTATTATCGCTAGAACTGTAATAATTATACTTATTACTTATATTGTTAGCAATATAACGTGCATTATTACCCATATAATGAAGTTATTATCGCTAGAACTGTAATAATTATACTTATTACTTATATTATTATCAATATAACATGCATTATTACCCATATTATGCAGTTATTATCGCTAGAACTATAATAAATATACGTATTACTTTTACTATCATCAATATAACATGCATTATTACCCATATAATGCAGTTATTATCGCTAGAACTGTAATAATTGTACTCATTACTTATATTATTAGCAATATAACGTGCATTATTACCCATATTATGCAGTTATTATCGCTAGAACTGTAATAATTATACTTATTACTTATATCATTATCAATATAACATGCATTATTACCCATATAATGGAGGTATTATCGCTAGAACTGTAATAATTATACTTATTACTTAGATTATTATCAATATAACATGCATTATTACCCATATTATGCAGTTATTATCTCTAGAACCATAATAAATATACTTATTACTCCCAATATTATCAATATAACATGCATTTTTACCCATATAATGCAGTTATTATCGCTAGAACTGTAATAATTATACTTATTACTTAGATTATTATCAATATAACATGCATTATTACCCATATTATGCAGTTATTATCGCTAGAACTATAATAAATATACGTATTACTTTTATTATCATCAATATAGCATGCATTATTACCCATATTATGCAGTTATTATCGATAGAACTGTAATAAATATACTTATTACTTTTATTATTATCAATATAACATGCACTATTTGCCATATTTTTCTATTATTATCGTTAGAACTATAATAATTATACTTATTACTCCCGATATTATCAATATAACATGCATTGTTACCCATATAATGCAGTTATTATCGCTAGAACTGTAATAATAATACTTATTACTTATATTATTAGCAATATAACGTGCATTATTACCCATATTATGCAGTTATTATCGCTAGAACTATAATAAATATACGTATTACTTTCATTGTCATCAATATAACATGCATTATTACCCATATAATGGAGGTATTATCGCTAGAACTGTAATAATTATACTTATTACTTATATTATTATCAATATAACATGCATTATTACCCATATTATGCAGTTATTATCGATAGAACTGTAATAAATACACTTATTACTTTTACTATTATCAATATATCATGCACTATTAGCAATATTTCACTATTATTATCGCTAGAACTATAATAATTATACTTATTACTCCCGATATTATCAATATAACATGCCTTATTACCCATATAATGCAGTTATTATCGTTAGAACTGTAATAATTATACTCATTACTTATATTATTAGCAATATAACGTGCATTATTACCCATATTATGCAGTTATTATCGCTAGAACTGTAATAATAATACTTATTACTTATATTATTATCAATATAACATGCATTCTTACCCATATAATGGAGGTATTATCGCTAGAACTGTAATACTTATACTTGTTACTTATACTATTAGCAATATAACGTGCATTATTACCCACATAATGCAGTTATTATCGCTAGAACTGTAATAATTATACTTATTACTTATATTATTATCAATATAACATTCATTTTTACCCATATAATGCAATTATTATCGCTAGAACTGTAATAATTATACTTATTACTTATACTATTAGCAATATAACATGCATTATTACCCATATAATGCAGTTATTATCGCTAGAACTGTAATAAATATACTCATTACTTATATTATTAGCAATATAACGTGCATTATTACCCATATTATGCAGTTATTATCGCTAGAACTGTAATAATTATACTTATTACTTATATTATTATCAATATAACATGCATTATTACCCATATTATGCAGTTATTATCTCTAGAACGATAATTAATATACTTATTACTCCCAATATTATCAATATAACATGCATTTTTACCCATATAATGCAGTTATTATCGCTAGAACTGTAATAATTATACTTGTTACTTATACTATTAGCAATATAACGTGCATTATTACCCACATAATGCAGTTATTATCGCTAGAACTGTAATAATTATACTTATTACTTATATTATTATCAATATAACATGCATTATTACCCATATTATGCAGTTATTATCGCTAGAACTGTAATAATAATACTTACTACTTATATTGTTAGCAATATAACATGCATTATTACCCATATAATGCAGTTATTATCGCTAGAGCTGTAATAATTATACTCATTACTTATATTATTAGCAATATAACGTGCATTATTACCCATATTATGCAGTTATTATCGCTAGAACTGTAATAATAATACTTATTACTTATATTATTATCAATATAACATGCATTCTTACCCATATAATGGAGGTATTATCGCTAGAACTGTAATACTTATACTTGTTACTTATACTATTAGCAATATAACGTGCATTATTACCCACATAATGCAGTTATTATCGCTAGAACTGTAATAATTATACTTATTACTTATATTATTATCAATATAACATTCATTTTTACCCATATAATGCAGTTATTATCGCTAGAACTGTAATAATTATACTTATTACTTATACTATTAGCAATATAACATGCATTATTACCCATATAATGCAGTTATTATCGCTAGAACTGTAATAAATATACTCATTACTTATATTATTAGCAATATAACGTGCATTATTACCCATATTATGCAGTTATTATCGCTAGAACTGTAATAATTATACTTATTACTTATATTATTATCAATATAACATGCATTATTACCCATATTATGCAGTTATTATCTCTAGAACGATAATTAATATACTTATTACTCCCAATATTATCAATATAACATGCATTTTTACCCATATAATGCAGTTATTATCGCTAGAACTGTAATAATTATACTTGTTACTTATACTATTAGCAATATAACGTGCATTATTACCCACATAATGCAGTTATTATCGCTAGAACTGTAATAATTATACTTATTACTTATATTATTATCAATATAACATGCATTATTACCCATATTATGCAGTTATTATCGCTAGAACTGTAATAATAATACTTACTACTTATATTGTTAGCAATATAACATGCATTATTACCCATATAATGCAGTTATTATCGCTAGAGCTGTAATAATTATACTTATTACTTATATTATTATCAATAAAACATGCATTATTACCCATATAATGCAGTTATTATCGCTAGAACTGTAATAATTATACTTATTACTTATATTATTAGCAATATAACGTGCATTATTACCCATATAATGCAGTTATTATCGCTAGAACTGTAATAATTATACTTATTACTTATATTATTATCAATATAACATGCATTATTACCCATATAATGGAGGTATTATCGCAAGAACTGTAATAATTATACTTATTACTTATACTATTAGCAATATAACGTGCATTATTACCCATATAATGCAGTTATTATCGCCAGAACTGTAATAACTATACTTACTACTTATATTATTCTCAATATAACATGCATTATTACCCATATTATGCAGTTATTATCGCTAGAACTATAATAAATATACGTATTACTTTCATTATCATCAATATAACATGCATTATTACCCATATAATGGAGGTATTATCGCTAGAACTGTAATAATTATACTTATTACTTATATTATTATCAATATAACATGCATTATTACCCATATTATGCAGTTATTATCGATAGAACTGTAATAAATACACTTATTACTTTTACTATTATCAATATATCATGCACTATTAGCCATATTTTACTATTATTATCGCTAGAACTATAATAATTATACTTATTACTCCCGATATTATCAATATAACATGCCTTATTACCCATATAATGCAGTTATTATCGCTAGAACTGTAATAATTATACTCATTACTTATATTATTAGCAATATAACGTGCATTATTATCCATATAATGCAGTTATTATAGCCAGAACTGTAATAATTATACTTATTACTTATATTATTCTCAATATAACATGCATTATTACCCATATAATGCAGTTATTATCGCTAGAACTATAATAAATATACGTATTACTTTCATTATCATCAATATAACATGCATTCTTACCCATATAATGGAGGTATTATCGCTAGAACTGTAATAATTATACTTATTACTTATACTATTAGCAATATAACGTGCATTATTACCCATATTATGCAGTTATTATCTCTAGAACCATAATAAATATACTTATTACTCCCAATATTATCAATATAACATGCATTTTTACCCATATAATGCAGTTATTATCGCTAGAACTGTAATAATTATACTTATTACTTTTATTATTATCAATATAACATGCACTATTTGCCATATTTTTCTATTATTATCGTTAGAACTATAATAATTATACTTATTACTCCCGATATTATCAATATAACATGCATTGTTACCCATATAATGCAGTTATTATCGCTAGAACTGTAATAATAATACTTATTACTTATATTATTAGCAATATAACGTGCATTATTACCCATATTATGCAGTTATTATCGCTAGAACTATAATAAATATACGTATTACTTTCATTGTCATCAATATAACATGCATTATTACCCATATAATGGAGGTATTATCGCTAGAACTGTAATAATTATACTTATTACTTATATTATTATCAATATAACATGCATTATTACCCATATTATGCAGTTATTATCGATAGAACTGTAATAAATACACTTATTACTTTTACTATTATCAATATATCATGCACTATTAGCAATATTTCACTATTATTATCGCTAGAACTATAATAATTATACTTATTACTCCCGATATTATCAATATAACATGCCTTATTACCCATATAATGCAGTTATTATCGTTAGAACTGTAATAATTATACTCATTACTTATATTATTAGCAATATAACGTGCATTATTACCCATATTATGCAGTTATTATCGCTAGAACTGTAATAATAATACTTATTACTTATATTATTATCAATATAACATGCATTATTACCCATATAATGGAGGTATTATCGCTAGAACTGTAATAATTATACTTATTACTTATACTATTAGCAATATAACGTGCATTATTACCCATATAATGCAGTTATTATCGCCAGAACTGTAATAATTATACTTATTACTTATATTATTCTCAATATAACATGCATTATTACCCATATTATGCAGTTATTATCGCTAGAACTATAATAAACATACGTATTACTTTCATTATCATCAACATAACATGCATTATTACCCATATTATGCAGTTATTATCGATAGAACTGTAATAAATATCTTTACTACTTTTACTATTATCAATATATAATGCACTATTAGCCATACTTTACTATTATTATCGCTAGAACTGTAATAATTATACTTATTACTTATATTGTTAGCAATATAACGTGCATTATTACCCATATAATGAAGTTATTATCGCTAGAACTGTAATAATTATACTTATTACTTATATTATTATCAATATAACATGCATTATTACCCATATTATGCAGTTATTATCGCTAGAACTATAATAAATATACGTATTACTTTTACTATCATCAATATAACATGCATTATTACCCATATAATGCAGTTATTATCGCTAGAACTGTAATAATTGTACTCATTACTTATATTATTAGCAATATAACGTGCATTATTACCCATATTATGCAGTTATTATCGCTAGAACTGTAATAATTATACTTATTACTTATATCATTATCAATATAACATGCATTATTACCCATATAATGGAGGTATTATCGCTAGAACTGTAATAATTATACTTATTACTTAGATTATTATCAATATAACATGCATTATTACCCATATTATGCAGTTATTATCTCTAGAACCATAATAAATATACTTATTACTCCCAATATTATCAATATAACATGCATTTTTACCCATATAATGCAGTTATTATCGCTAGAACTGTAATAATTATACTTATTACTTAGATTATTATCAATATAACATGCATTATTACCCATATTATGCAGTTATTATCGCTAGAACTATAATAAATATACGTATTACTTTTATTATCATCAATATAGCATGCATTATTACCCATATTATGCAGTTATTATCGATAGAACTGTAATAAATATACTTATTACTTTTATTATTATCAATATAACATGCACTATTTGCCATATTTTTCTATTATTATCGTTAGAACTATAATAATTATACTTATTACTCCCGATATTATCAATATAACATGCATTGTTACCCATATAATGCAGTTATTATCGCTAGAACTGTAATAATAATACTTATTACTTATATTATTAGCAATATAACGTGCATTATTACCCATATTATGCAGTTATTATCGCTAGAACTATAATAAATATACGTATTACTTTCATTGTCATCAATATAACATGCATTATTACCCATATAATGGAGGTATTATCGCTAGAACTGTAATAATTATACTTATTACTTATATTATTATCAATATAACATGCATTATTACCCATATTATGCAGTTATTATCGATAGAACTGTAATAAATACACTTATTACTTTTACTATTATCAATATATCATGCACTATTAGCAATATTTCACTATTATTATCGCTAGAACTATAATAATTATACTTATTACTCCCGATATTATCAATATAACATGCCTTATTACCCATATAATGCAGTTATTATCGTTAGAACTGTAATAATTATACTCATTACTTATATTATTAGCAATATAACGTGCATTATTACCCATATTATGCAGTTATTATCGCTAGAACTGTAATAATAATACTTATTACTTATATTATTATCAATATAACATGCATTCTTACCCATATAATGGAGGTATTATCGCTAGAACTGTAATACTTATACTTGTTACTTATACTATTAGCAATATAACGTGCATTATTACCCACATAATGCAGTTATTATCGCTAGAACTGTAATAATTATACTTATTACTTATATTATTATCAATATAACATTCATTTTTACCCATATAATGCAATTATTATCGCTAGAACTGTAATAATTATACTTATTACTTATACTATTAGCAATATAACATGCATTATTACCCATATAATGCAGTTATTATCGCTAGAACTGTAATAAATATACTCATTACTTATATTATTAGCAATATAACGTGCATTATTACCCATATTATGCAGTTATTATCGCTAGAACTGTAATAATTATACTTATTACTTATATTATTATCAATATAACATGCATTATTACCCATATTATGCAGTTATTATCTCTAGAACGATAATTAATATACTTATTACTCCCAATATTATCAATATAACATGCATTTTTACCCATATAATGCAGTTATTATCGCTAGAACTGTAATAATTATACTTGTTACTTATACTATTAGCAATATAACGTGCATTATTACCCACATAATGCAGTTATTATCGCTAGAACTGTAATAATTATACTTATTACTTATATTATTATCAATATAACATGCATTATTACCCATATTATGCAGTTATTATCGCTAGAACTGTAATAATAATACTTACTACTTATATTGTTAGCAATATAACATGCATTATTACCCATATAATGCAGTTATTATCGCTAGAGCTGTAATAATTATACTCATTACTTATATTATTAGCAATATAACGTGCATTATTACCCATATTATGCAGTTATTATCGCTAGAACTGTAATAATAATACTTATTACTTATATTATTATCAATATAACATGCATTCTTACCCATATAATGGAGGTATTATCGCTAGAACTGTAATACTTATACTTGTTACTTATACTATTAGCAATATAACGTGCATTATTACCCACATAATGCAGTTATTATCGCTAGAACTGTAATAATTATACTTATTACTTATATTATTATCAATATAACATTCATTTTTACCCATATAATGCAGTTATTATCGCTAGAACTGTAATAATTATACTTATTACTTATACTATTAGCAATATAACATGCATTATTACCCATATAATGCAGTTATTATCGCTAGAACTGTAATAAATATACTCATTACTTATATTATTAGCAATATAACGTGCATTATTACCCATATTATGCAGTTATTATCGCTAGAACTGTAATAATTATACTTATTACTTATATTATTATCAATATAACATGCATTATTACCCATATTATGCAGTTATTATCTCTAGAACGATAATTAATATACTTATTACTCCCAATATTATCAATATAACATGCATTTTTACCCATATAATGCAGTTATTATCGCTAGAACTGTAATAATTATACTTGTTACTTATACTATTAGCAATATAACGTGCATTATTACCCACATAATGCAGTTATTATCGCTAGAACTGTAATAATTATACTTATTACTTATATTATTATCAATATAACATGCATTATTACCCATATTATGCAGTTATTATCGCTAGAACTGTAATAATAATACTTACTACTTATATTGTTAGCAATATAACATGCATTATTACCCATATAATGCAGTTATTATCGCTAGAGCTGTAATAATTATACTTATTACTTATATTATTATCAATAAAACATGCATTATTACCCATATAATGCAGTTATTATCGCTAGAACTGTAATAATTATACTTATTACTTATATTATTAGCAATATAACGTGCATTATTACCCATATAATGCAGTTATTATCGCTAGAACTGTAATAATTATACTTATTACTTATATTATTATCAATATAACATGCATTATTACCCATATAATGGAGGTATTATCGCAAGAACTGTAATAATTATACTTATTACTTATACTATTAGCAATATAACGTGCATTATTACCCATATAATGCAGTTATTATCGCCAGAACTGTAATAACTATACTTACTACTTATATTATTCTCAATATAACATGCATTATTACCCATATTATGCAGTTATTATCGCTAGAACTATAATAAATATACGTATTACTTTCATTATCATCAATATAACATGCATTATTACCCATATAATGGAGGTATTATCGCTAGAACTGTAATAATTATACTTATTACTTATATTATTATCAATATAACATGCATTATTACCCATATTATGCAGTTATTATCGATAGAACTGTAATAAATACACTTATTACTTTTACTATTATCAATATATCATGCACTATTAGCCATATTTTACTATTATTATCGCTAGAACTATAATAATTATACTTATTACTCCCGATATTATCAATATAACATGCCTTATTACCCATATAATGCAGTTATTATCGCTAGAACTGTAATAATTATACTCATTACTTATATTATTAGCAATATAACGTGCATTATTATCCATATAATGCAGTTATTATAGCCAGAACTGTAATAATTATACTTATTACTTATATTATTCTCAATATAACATGCATTATTACCCATATAATGCAGTTATTATCGCTAGAACTATAATAAATATACGTATTACTTTCATTATCATCAATATAACATGCATTCTTACCCATATAATGGAGGTATTATCGCTAGAACTGTAATAATTATACTTATTACTTATACTATTAGCAATATAACGTGCATTATTACCCATATTATGCAGTTATTATCTCTAGAACCATAATAAATATACTTATTACTCCCAATATTATCAATATAACATGCATTTTTACCCATATAATGCAGTTATTATCGCTAGAACTGTAATAATTATACTTATTACTTTTATTATTATCAATATAACATGCACTATTTGCCATATTTTTCTATTATTATCGTTAGAACTATAATAATTATACTTATTACTCCCGATATTATCAATATAACATGCATTGTTACCCATATAATGCAGTTATTATCGCTAGAACTGTAATAATAATACTTATTACTTATATTATTAGCAATATAACGTGCATTATTACCCATATTATGCAGTTATTATCGCTAGAACTATAATAAATATACGTATTACTTTCATTGTCATCAATATAACATGCATTATTACCCATATAATGGAGGTATTATCGCTAGAACTGTAATAATTATACTTATTACTTATATTATTATCAATATAACATGCATTATTACCCATATTATGCAGTTATTATCGATAGAACTGTAATAAATACACTTATTACTTTTACTATTATCAATATATCATGCACTATTAGCAATATTTCACTATTATTATCGCTAGAACTATAATAATTATACTTATTACTCCCGATATTATCAATATAACATGCCTTATTACCCATATAATGCAGTTATTATCGTTAGAACTGTAATAATTATACTCATTACTTATATTATTAGCAATATAACGTGCATTATTACCCATATTATGCAGTTATTATCGCTAGAACTGTAATAATAATACTTATTACTTATATTATTATCAATATAACATGCATTCTTACCCATATAATGGAGGTATTATCGCTAGAACTGTAATACTTATACTTGTTACTTATACTATTAGCAATATAACGTGCATTATTACCCACATAATGCAGTTATTATCGCTAGAACTGTAATAATTATACTTATTACTTATATTATTATCAATATAACATTCATTTTTACCCATATAATGCAGTTATTATCGCTAGAACTGTAATAATTATACTTATTACTTATACTATTAGCAATATAACATGCATTATTACCCATATAATGCAGTTATTATCGCTAGAACTGTAATAAATATACTCATTACTTATATTATTAGCAATATAACGTGCATTATTACCCATATTATGCAGTTATTATCGCTAGAACTGTAATAATTATACTTATTACTTATATTATTATCAATATAACATGCATTATTACCCATATTATGCAGTTATTATCTCTAGAACGATAATTAATATACTTATTACTCCCAATATTATCAATATAACATGCATTTTTACCCATATAATGCAGTTATTATCGCTAGAACTGTAATAATTATACTTGTTACTTATACTATTAGCAATATAACGTGCATTATTACCCACATAATGCAGTTATTATCGCTAGAACTGTAATAATTATACTTATTACTTATATTATTATCAATATAACATGCATTATTACCCATATTATGCAGTTATTATCGCTAGAACTATAATAAATATACGTATTACTTTCATTATCATCAATATAACATGCATTATTACCCATATAATGGAGGTATTATCGCTAGAACTGTAATAATTATACTTATTACTTATATTATTATCAATAAAACATGCATTATTACCCATATAATGCAGTTATTATCGCTAGAACTGTAATAATTGTACTCATTACTTATATTATTAGCAATATAACGTGCATTATTACCCATATTATGCAGTTATTATCGCTAGAACTGTAATAATTATACTTATTACTTATATCATTATCAATATAACATGCATTATTACCCATATTATGCAGTTATTATCGCTAGAACTATAATAAATATACGTATTACTTTTATTATCATCAATATAGCATGCATTATTACCCATATTATGCAGTTATTATCGATAGAACTGTAATAAATATACTTATTACTTTTATTATTATCAATATAACATGCACTATTTGCCATATTTTACTATTATTATCGCTAGAACTATAATAATTATACTTATTACTCCCGATATTATCATTATAACATGCATTATTACCCATATAATGCAGTTATTATCGCTAGAACTGTAATAATTATACTTATTACTTATACTATTAGCAATATAACGTGCATTATTACCCATATAATGCAGTTATTATCGCCAGAACTGTAATAAATATACTTATTACTTATATTATTATCAACATAACATGCATTATTACCCATATTATGCAGTTATTATCTCTAGAACCATAATAAATATACTTATTACTCCCAATATGATCAATATAACATGCATTTTTACCCATATAATGCAGTTATTATCGCTAGAACTGTAATAATTATACTTATTACTTATACTATTAGCAATATAACATGCACTATTTGCCATATTTTACTATTATTATCGCTAGAACTATAATAATTATACTTATTACTCCCGATATTATCAATATAACATGCATTATTACCCATATAATGCAGTTATTATCGCTAGAACTGTAATAATTATACTTATTACTTATATTGTTAGCAATATAACATGCATTATTACCCATATAATGCAGTTATTAGCGCTAGAACTGTAATAATTATACTTATTACTTATATTATTATCAATAAAACATGCATTATTACCCATATAATGCAGTTATTATCGCTAGAACTCTAATAATTGTACTCATTACTTATATTATTAGCAATATAACGTGCATTATTTCCCATATTATGCAGTTATTATCGCTAGAACTGTAATAATTATACTTATTACTTATATCGTTATCAATATAACATGCATTATTACCCATATAATGGAGGAATTATCGCTAGAACTGTAATAATTATACTTATTACTTAGATTATTATCAATATAACATGCATTATTACCCATATTATGCAGTTATTATCGCTAGAACTATAATAAATATACGTATTACTTTTATTATCATCAATATAACATGCATTATTACCCATATAATGCAGTTATTATCGCTAGGACTGTAATAATTATACTCATTACTTATATTATTAGCAATATAACGTGCATTATTACCCATATTATGCAGTTATTATCGCTAGAACTGTAATAATTATACACATTACTTATATTATTAGCAATATAACGTGCATTATTACGCATATTATGCAGTTATTATCGCTAGAACTGTAATAATTATACTTATTACTTATATTATTATCAATAAAACATGCATTATTACCCATATAATGCAGTTATTATCGCTAGAACTCTAATAATTGTACTCATTACTTATATTATTAGCAATATAACGTGCATTATTACCCATATTATGCAGTTATTATCGCTAGAACTGTAATAATTATACTTATTACTTATATCGTTATCAATATAACATGCATTATTACCCATATAATGGAGGTATTATCGCTAGAACTGTAATAATTATACTTATTACTTAGATTATTATCAATATAACATGCATTATTACCCATATTATGCAGTTATTATCGCTAGAACCATAATAAATATACGTATTACTTTTATTATCATCAATATAACATGCATTATTACCCATATAATGCAGTTATTATCGCTAGAACTGTAATAATTATACTCATTACTTATATTATTAGCAATATAACGTGCATTATTACCCATATTATGCAGTTATTATCGCTAGAACTGTAATAATTATACTTATTACTTATATTATTATCAATATAACATGCATTATTACCCATATTATGCAGTTATTATCGCTAGAACTATAATAAATATACGTACTACTTTTATTATCATCAATATAACATGCATTATTACCCATATTATGCAGTTATTATCGCTAGAACTGTAATAATTATACTCATTACTTATATTATTAGCAATATAACGTGCATTACTACGCATATTATGCAGTTATTATCGCTAGAACTGTAATAATTATACTTATTACTTATATTGTTAGCAATATAACATGCATTATTACCCATATAATGCAGTTATTATCGCTAGAACTGTAATAATTATACTTATTACTAATATTATTATCAATAAAACATGCATTATTACCCATATAATGCAGTTATTATCGCTAGAACTGTAATATTGTACTCATTACTTATATTATTAGCAATATAACGTGCATTATTACCCATATTATGCAGTTATTATCGCTAGAACTGTAATAATTATACTTATTACTTATATCATTATCAATATAACATGCATTATTACCCATATAATGGAGGTATTATCGCTAGAACTGTAATAATTATACTTATTACTTAGATTATTATCAATATAACATGCATTATTACCCATATTATGCAGTTATTATCGCTAGAACTATAATAAATATACGTATTACTTTTATTATCATCAATATAACATGCATTATTACCCATATAATGCAGTTATTATCGCTAGAACTGTAATAATTATACTCATTACTTATATTATTAGCAATATAACGTGCATTATTACCCATATAATGCAGTTATTATCGCCAGAACTGTAATAAATATACTTATTACTTATATTATTATCAACATAACATGCATTATTACCCATATTATGCAGTTATTATCTCTAGAACCATAATAAATATACTTATTACTCCCAATATTATCAATATAACATGCATTTTTACCCATATAATGCAGTTATTATCGCTAGAACTGTAATAATTATACTTATTACTTATACTATTAGCAATATAACATGCACTATTTGCCATATTTTACTATTATTATCGCTAGAACTATAATAATTATACTTATTACTCCCGATATTATCAATATAACATGCATTATTACCCATATAATGCAGTTATTATCGCTAGAACTGTAATAATTATACTTATTACTTATATTGTTAGCAATATAACATGCATTATTACCCATATAATGCAGTTATTAGCGCTAGAACTGTAATAATTATACTTATTACTTATATTATTATCAATAAAACATGCATTATTACCCATATAATGCAGTTATTATCGCTAGAACTCTAATAATTGTACTCATTACTTATATTATTAGCAATATAACGTGCATTATTTCCCATATTATGCAGTTATTATCGCTAGAACTGTAATAATTATACTTATTACTTATATCGTTATCAATATAACATGCATTATTACCCATATAATGGAGGTATTATCGCTAGAACTGTAATAATTATACTTATTACTTAGATTATTATCAATATAACATGCATTATTACCCATATTATGCAGTTATTATCGCTAGAACTATAATAAATATACGTATTACTTTTGTTATCATCAATATAACATGCATTATTACCCATATAATGCAGTTATTATCGCTAGAACTGTAATAATTATACTCATTACTTATATTATTAGCAATATAACGTGCATTATTACCCATATTATGCAGTTATTATCGCTAGAACTGTAATAATTATACTTATTACTTATATTATTATCAATAAAACATGCATTATTACCCATATAATGCAGTTATTATCGCTAGAACTGTAATAATTATACTCATTACTTATATTATTAGCAATATAACGTGCATTATTACCCATATTATGTAGTTATTATCGCTAGAACTGTAATAATTATACTTATTACTTATATTATTATCAATATAACATGCATTATTACCCATATTATGCAGTTATTATCGCTAGAACTATAATAAATATACGTACTACTTTTATTATCATCAATATAACATGCATTATTACCCATATTATGCAGTTATTATCGCTAGAACTGTAATAATTATACTCATTACTTATATTATTAGCAATATAACGTGCATTACTACGCATATAATGCAGTTATTATCGCTAGAACTGTAATAATTATACTTATTACTTATATTGTTAGCAATATAACATGCATTATTACCCATATAATGCAGTTATTATCGCTAGAACTGTAATAATTATACTTATTACTAATATTATTATCAATAAAACATGCATTATTACCCATATAATGCAGTTATTATCGCTAGAACTGTAATATTGTACTCATTACTTATATTATTAGCAATATAACGTGCATTATTACCCATATTATGCAGTTATTATCGCTAGAACTGTAATAATTATACTTATTACTTATATCATTATCAATATAACATGCATTATTACCCATATAATGGAGGTATTATCGCTAGAACTGTAATAATTATACTTATTACTTAGATTATTATCAATATAACATGCATTATTACCCATATTATGCAGTTATTATCGCTAGAACTATAATAAATATACGTATTACTTTTATTATCATCAATATAACATGCATTATTACCCATATAATGCAGTTATTATCGCTAGAACTGTAATAATTATACTCATTACTTATATTATTAGCAATATAACGTGCATTATTACCCATATTATGCAGTTATTATCGCTAGAACTGTAATAATTATACTCATTACTTATATTATTAGCAATATAACGTGCATTATTACCCATATTATGCAGTTATTATCGCTATAACTGTAATAAATATACTTATTACTTATATTATTATCAACATAACATGCATTATTACCCATATTATGCAGTTATTATCTCTAGAACCATAATAAATATACTTATTACTCCCAATATTATCAATATAACATGCATTATTACCCATATAATGCAGTTATTATCGCTAGAACTGTAATAATTATACTTATTACTTATATTATTAGCAATATAACATGCATTATTACCCATATAATGCAGTTATTATCGCTGGAACTGTAATAATTATACTTATTACCTATATTATTATCATTATAACATGCATTATTACCCATATAATGCAGTTATTATCGCTAGAACTATAATAAATATACGTATTACATTTATTATCATCAATATAACATGCATTATTACCCATATTATGCAGTTATTATCGATAGAACTGTAATAAACATATTTATTACTTTTATTATTATCAATATAACATGCACTATTTGCCATATTTTACTATTATTATCGCTAGAACTATAATAATTATACTTATTACTCCCGATATTATCAATATAACATGCATTATTACCCATATAATGCACTTATTATCGCTAGAACTGTTATAATTATACTTATTACTTATATTATTAGCAATATAACGTGCATTATTACCCATATAATACAGTTATTATCGCTAGAACTGTAATAATTATACTTATTACTTATTCTATTATCAATATAACATGCATTATTACCCATATTATGCAGTTATTATCGCTAGAACTATAATAAATATACTTATTACTCCCAATATTATCGATATAACATGCATTATTACCCATATAATGCAGTTATTATCGCTAGAACTGTAATAATTATACTTATTACTTATATTATTATCAATATAACATGCATTATTACCCATATAATGGAGGTATTATTGCTAGAACTGTAATAATTATACTCATTACTTATATTATTAGCAATATAACGTGCATTATTACCCATATTATGCAGTTATTATCGCTAGAACTGTAATAATTATACTTATTACTTATATCATTATCAATATAACATGCATTATTACCCATATAATGGAGGTATTATCGCTAGAACTGTAATAATTATACTTATTACTTAGATTATTATCAATATAACATGCATTATTACCCATATTATGCAGTTATTATCGCTAGAACCATAATAAATATACTTATTACTCCCAATATTATCAATATAACATGCATTATTACCCATATAATGCAGTTATTATCGCTAGAACTGTAATAATTATACTTATTACTTATATTATTAGCAATATAACATGCATTATTACCCATATAATGCAGTTATTATCGCTGGAACTGTAATAATTATACTTATTACCTATATTATTATCATTATAACATGCATTATTACCCATATAATGCAGTTATTATCGCTAGAACTATAATAAATATACGTATTACATTTATTATCATCAATATAACATGCATTATTACCCATATTATGCAGTTATTATCGATAGAACTGTAATAAACATATTTATTACTTTTATTATTATCAATATAACATGCACTATTTGCCATATTTTACTATTATTATCGCTAGAACTATAATAATTATACTTATTACTCCCGATATTATCAATATAACATGCATTATTACCCATATAATGCACTTATTATCGCTAGAACTGTTATAATTATACTTATTACTTATATTATTAGCAATATAACGTGCATTATTACCCATATAATACAGTTATTATCGCTAGAACTGTAATAATTATACTTATTACTTATTCTATTATCAATATAACATGCATTATTACCCATATTATGCAGTTATTATCGCTAGAACTATAATAAATATACTTATTACTCCCAATATTATCGATATAACATGCATTATTACCCATATAATGCAGTTATTATCGCTAGAACTGTAATAATTATACTTATTACTTATATTATTATCAATATAACATGCATTATTACCCATATAATGGAGGTATTATTGCTAGAACTGTAATAATTATACTCATTACTTATATTATTAGCAATATAACGTGCATTATTACCCATATTATGCAGTTATTATCGCTAGAACTGTAATAATTATACTTATTACTTATATCATTATCAATATAACATGCATTATTACCCATATAATGGAGGTATTATCGCTAGAACTGTAATAATTATACTTATTACTTAGATTATTATCAATATAACATGCATTATTACCCATATTATGCAGTTATTATCGCTAGAACTATAATAAATATACGTATTACTTTTATTATCATCAATATAACATGCATTATTACCCATATTATGCAGTTATTATCGCTAGAACTGTAATAAATATACTTATTACTTATATTATTATCAATATAACATGCATTATTACCCATATTATGCAGTTATTATCGCAAGAACTATAATAAATATACGTATTACTTTCATTATCATCAATATAACATGCATTATTACCCATATAATGGAGGTATTATCGCTAGAACTGTAATAATTATACTTATTACTTATATTATTATCAATATAACATGCATTATTACCCATATTATGCAGTTATTATCGATAGAACTGTAATAAATATACTTATTACTTTTACTATTATCAATATATCATGCACTATTAGCCATATTTTACTATTATTATCGCTAGAACTATAATAATTATACTTATTACTCCCGATATTATAAATATAACATGCCTTATTACCCATATAATGAAGTTATTATCGCTAGAACTGTAATAATTATACTCACTACTTATATTATTAGCAATATAACGTGCATTATTACCCATATTATGCAGTTATTATCGCTAGAACTGTAATAATTATACTTATTACTTTTATTATTATCAATATAACATGCACTATTTGCCATATTTTACTATTATTATCGCTAGAACTATAATAATTATACTTATTACTCCCAATATTATCAATATAACATGCATTATTACCCATATAATGCAGTTATTATCGCTAGAACTATAATAAATATATTTATTACTCCCAATATTATCAATGTAACATGCATTATTACCCATATAATGCAGTTATTATCGCTAGAACTGTAATAATTATACTTATTACTTATATTGTTAGCAATATAACGTGCATTATTACCCATATAATGCAGTTATTATCGCTAGAACTGTAGTAATTATACTTATTACTTATATTATTATCAATATAACATGCATTATTACCCATATCATGCAGTTATTATCGATAGAACTGTAATAAATATATTTATTACTTTTATTATTATCAATATAACATGCACTATTTGCCATATTTTACTATTATTATCGCTAGAACTATAATAATTATACTTATTACTCCCAATATTATCAATGTAACATGCATTATTACCCATATAATGCAGTTATTATCGCTAGAACTGTAATAATTATACTTATTACTTATATTATTCTCAATATAACATGCATTATTACCCATATTATGCAGTTACTATCGCAAGAACTATAATAAATATACGTATTACTTTCATTATCATCAATATAACATGCATTATTACCCATATAATGCAGTTATTATCGCTAGAACTGTAATAATTGTACTCATTACTTATATTATTAGCAATATAACGTGCATTATTACCCATATTATGCAGTTATTATCGCTAGAACTGTAATAATTATACTTATTACTTATACTACTAGCAATATAACGTGATTTATTACCCATATAATGCAGTTATTATCGCCAGAACTGTAATAATTATACTTATTACTTATATTATTCTCAATATAACATGCATTATTACCCATATTATGCAGTTACTATCGCAAGAACTATAATAAATATACGTATTACTTTCATTATCATCAATATAACATGCATTATTACTCATATAATGCAGTTATTATCGCTAGAACTGTAATAATTGTACTCATTACTTATATTATTAGCAATATAACATGCATTATTACCCATATAATGCAGTTATTATCGCTAGAACTGTAATAATTATACTTATTACTTATACTATTAGCAATATAACGTGCATTATTACCCATATAATGCAGTTATTATCGGCAGAACTGTAATAATTATACTTATTACTTTTATTATTATCAATATAACATGCACTATTTGCCATATTTTACTATTATTATCGCTAGAACTATAATAATTATACTTATTACTCCCGATATTATCAATATAACATGCATTATTACCCATATAATGCAGTTATTATCGCTAGAACTGTAATAATTATACTTATTACTTAGATTATTATCAATATAACATGCATTATTACCCATATTATGCAGTTATTATCGCTAGAACTATAATAAATATACGTATTACTTTTATTATCATCAATATAACATGCATTATTACCCATATCATGCAGTTATTATCGATAGAACTGTAATAAATATATTTATTACTTTTATTATTATCAATATAACATGCACTATTTGCCATATTTTACTATTATTATCGCTAGAACTATAATAATTATACCTATTACTCCCGATATTATCAATATAACATGCATTATTACCCATATAATGCAGTTATTATCGCTAGAACTGTAATAATTATACTTATTACTTATATTATTCTCAATATAACATGCATTATTACCCATATTATGCAGTTACTATCGCAAGAACTATAATAAATATACGTATTACTTTCATTATCATCAATATAACATGCATTATTACCCATATAATGGAGGTATTATCGCTAGAACTGTAATAATTATACTTATTACTTATATTATTATCAATATAACATGCATTATTACCCATATTATGCAGTTATTATCGATAGAACTGTAATAAATATACTTATTACTTTTACTATTATCAATATATCATGCACTATTAGCCATATTTTACTATTATTATCGCTAGAACTATAATAATTATACTTATTACTCCCGATATTATAAATATAACATGCCTTATTACCCATATAATGCAGTTATTATCGCTAGAACTGTAATAATTATACTCATTACTTATATTATTAGCAATATAACGTGCATTATTACCCATATTATGCAGTTATTATCGCTAGAACTGTAATAATTATACTTATTACTTTTATTATTATCAATATAACATGCACTATTTGCCATATTTTACTATTATTATCGCTAGAACTATAATAATTATACTTATTACTCCCGATATTATCAATATAACATGCATTATTACCCATATAATGCAGTTATTATCGCTAGAACTATAATAAATATATTTATTACTCCCAATATTATCAATGTAACATGCATTATTACCCATATAATGCAGTTATTATCGCTAGAACTGTAATAATTATACTTATTACTTATATTGTTAGCAATATAACGTGCATTATTACCCATATAATGCAGTTATTATAGCTAGAACTGTAATAATTATACTTATTACTTATATTATTATCAATATAACATGCATTATTACCCATATTATACGGTTATTATCTCTAGAACCATAATAAATATACTTATTACTCCCAATATTATCAATATAACATGCATTTTTACCCATATAATGCAGTTATTATCGCTAGTACTGTAATAATTATACTTATCACTTATACTATTAGCAATATAACATGCACTATTTGCCATATTTTACTATTATTATCGCTAGAACTATAATAATTATACTTATTACTCCCGATATTATCAATATAACATGCATTATTACCCATATAATGCAGTTATTATCGCTAGAACTGTAATAATTATACTTATTACTTATATTATTAGCAATATAACATGCACTGTTTGCCATATTTTACTATTATTATCGCTAGAACTATAATAATTATACTTATTACTCCCAATATTATCAATATAACATGCATTATTACCCATATAATGCAGTTATTATCGCTAGAACTGTAATAATTATACTTATTACTTATACTATTAGCAATATAACGTGCATTATTACCCATATAATGCAGTTATTATCGGCAGAACTGTAATAATTATACTTATTACTTTTATTATTATCAATATAACATGCACTATTTGCCATATTTTACTATTATTATCGCTAGAACTATAATAATTATACTTATTACTCCCGATATTATCAATATAACATGCATTATTACCCATATAATGCAGTTATTATCGCTAGAACTGTAATAATTATACTTATTACTTATATTGTTAGCAATATAACGTGCATTATTACCCATATAATGCAGTTATTATCGCTAGAACTGTAATAATTATACTTATTACTTAGATTATTATCAATATAACATGCATTATTACCCATATTATGCAGTTATTTTCGCTAGAACTATAATAAATATACGTATTACTTTTATTATCATCAATATAACATGCATTATTACCCATATCATGCAGTTATTATCGATAGAACTGTAATAAATATATTTATTACTTTTATTATTAACAATATAACATGCACTATTTGCCATATTTTACTATTATTATCGCTAGAACTATAATGATTATACCTATTACTCCCGATATTATCAATATAACATGCATTATTACCCATATAATGCAGTTATTATCGCTAGAACTGTAATAATTATACTTATTACTTATATTATTCTCAATATAACATGCATTATTACCCATATTATGCAGTTACTATCGCAAGAACTATAATAAATATACGTATTACTTTCATTATCATCAATATAACATGCATTATTACCCATATAATGGAGGTATTATCGCTAGAACTGTAATAATTATACTTATTACTTATATTATTATCAATATAACATGCATTATTACCCATATTATGCAGTTATTATCGATAGAACTGTAATAAATATACTTATTACTTTTACTATTATCAATATATCATGCACTATTAGCCATATTTTACTATTATTATCGCTAGAACTATAATAATTATACTTATTACTCCCGATATTATAAATATAACATGCCTTATTACCCATATAATGCAGTTATTATCGCTAGAACTGTAATAATTATACTCATTACTTATATTATTAGCAATATAACGTGCATTATTACCCATATTATGCAGTTATTATCGCTAGAACTGTAATAATTATACTTATTACTTTTATTATTATCAATATAACATGCACTATTTGCCATATTTTACTATTATTATCGCTAGAACTATAATAATTATACTTATTACTCCCGATATTATCAATATAACATGCATTATTACCCATATAATGCAGTTATTATCGCTAGAACTATAATAAATATATTTATTACTCCCAATATTATCAATGTAACATGCATTATTACCCATATAATGCAGTTATTATCGCTAGAACTGTAATAATTATACTTATTACTTATATTGTTAGCAATATAACGTGCATTATTACCCATATAATGCAGTTATTATAGCTAGAACTGTAATAATTATACTTATTACTTATATTATTATCAATATAACATGCATTATTACCCATATCATGCAGTTATTATCGATAGAACTGTAATAAATATATTTATTACTTTTATTATTATCAATATAACATGCACTATTTGCCATATTTTACTATTATTATCGCTAGAACTATAATAATTATACTTATTACTCCCGATATTATCAATATAACATGCATTATTACCCATATAATGCAGTTATTATCGCTAGAACTGTAATAATTATACTTATTACTTATATTATTCTCAATATAACATGCATTATTACCCATATTATGCAGTTACTATCGCAAGAACTATAATAAATATACGTATTACTTTCATTATCATCAATATAACATGCATTATTACCCATATAATGCAGTTATTATCGCTAGAACTGTAATAATTGTACTCATTACTTATATTATTAGCAATATAACATGCATTATTACCCATATAATGCAGTTATTATCGCTAGAACTGTAATAATTATACTTATTACTTATACTATTAGCAATATAACGTGCATTATTACCCATATAATGCAGTTATTATCGGCAGAACTGTAATAATTATACTTATTACTTTTATTATTATCAATGTAACATGCACTATTTGCCATATTTTACTATTATTATCGCTAGAACTATAATAATTATACTTATTACTCCCGATATTATCAATATAACATGCATTATTACCCATATAATGCAGTTATTATCGCTAGAACTGTAATAATTATACTTATTACTTATATTGTTAGCAATATAACGTGCATTATTACCCATATAATGCAGTTATTATCGCTAGAACTGTAATAATTATACTTATTACTTAGATTATTATCAATATAACATGCATTATTACCCATATTATGCAGTTATTATCGCTAGAACTATAATAAATATACGTATTACTTTCATTATCATCAATATAACATGCATTATTACCCATATCATGCAGTTATTATCGATAGAACTGTAATAAATATATTTATTACTTTTATTATTATCAATATAACATGCACTATTTGCCATATTTTACTATTATTATCGCTAGAACTATAATAATTATACCTATTACTCCCGATATTATCCATATAACATGCATTATTACCCATATAATGCAGTTATTATCGCTAGAACTGTAATAATTATACTTATTACTTATATTATTCTCAATATAACATGCATTATTACCCATATTATGCAGTTATTATCGCTAGAACTATAATAAATATATTTATTACTCCCAATATTATCAATGTAACATGCATTATTACCCATATAATGCAGTTATTATCGCTAGAACTGTAATAATTATACTTATTACTTATATTGTTAGCAATATAACGTGCATTATTACCCATATAATGCAGTTACTATCGCAAGAACTATAATAAATATACGTATTACTTTCATTATCATCAATATAACATGCATTATTACCCATATAATGCAGTTATTATCGCTTGAACTGTAATAATTGTACTCATTACTTATATTATTAGCAATATAACGTGCATTATTACCCATATTATGCAGTTATTATCGCTAGAACTGTAATAATTATACTTATTACTTATACTATTAGCAATATGACATGCACTATTTGCCATATTTTACTATTATTATCGCTAGAACTATAATAATTATACTTATTACTCCCGATATTATCAATATAACATGCATTATTACCCATAATATGCAGTTATTATCGCTAGAACTATAATAAATATACGTATTACTTTTATTATCATCAATATAACATGCATTATTACCCATATTATGCAGTTATTATCGCTAGAACTATAATAAATATACGTATTACTTTCATTATCATCAATATAACATGCATTATTACTCATATAATGCAGTTATTATCTCTAGAACCATAATAAATATACTTATTACTCCCAATATTATCAATATAACATGCATTTTTACCCATATAATACAGTTATTATCGCAAGAACTGTAATAATTATACTTATTACTTATACTATTAGCAATATAACGTGCATTATTACCCATATTATGCAGTTATTATCGCAAGAACTATAATAAATATACGTATTACTTTCATTATCATCAATATAACATGCATTATTACCCATATAATGGAGATATTATTGCTGGAACTGTAATAATTATACTTATTACTTATATTATTATCAATATAACATGCATTACTACCCATATTATGCAGTTATTATCGCTAGAACTATAATAAATATATTTATTACTCCCAATATTATCAATGTAACATGCATTATTACCCATATAATGCAGTTATTATCGCTAGAACTGTAATAATTATACTTATTACTTATACTATTAGCAATATAACGTGCATTATTACCCATATAGTGCAGTTATTATCGGCAGAACTGTAATAATTATACTTATTACTTTTATTATTATCAATATAACATGCACTATTTGCCATATTTTACTATTATTATCGCTAGAACTATAATAATTATACTTATTACTCCCGATATTATCCATATAACATGCATTATTACCCATATAATGCAGTTATTATCGCTAGAACTGTAATAATTATACTTATTACTTATATTATACTCAATATAACATGCATTATTACCCATATTATGCAGTTATTATCGCAAGAACTATAATAAATATACGTATTACTTTCATTATCATCAATATAACATGCATTATTACCCAGATAATGCAGTTATTATCGCTAGAACTGTAATAATTATACTTATTACTTATACTATTAGCAATATAACGTGCATTATTACCCATATAGTGCAGTTATTATCGGCAGAACTGTAATAATTATACTTATTACTTTTATTATTATCAATATAACATGCACTATTTGCCATATTTTACTATTATTATCGCTAGAACTATAATAATTATACTTATTACTCCCGATATTATCAATATAACATGCATTATTACCCATATAATGCAGTTATTATCGCTAGAACTGTAATAATTATACTTATTACTTATATTATTCTCAATATAACATGCATTATTACCCATATTATGCAGTTATTATCGCAAGAACTATAATAAATATACGTATTACTTTCATTATCATCAATATAACATGCATTATTACCCATATAATGGAGGTATTATTGCTGGAACTGTAATAATTATACTTATTACTTATATTATTATCAATATAACATGCATTATTACCCATATTATGCAGTTATTATCGCTAGAACTATAATAAATATATTTATTACTCCCAATATTATCAATGTAACATGCATTATTACCCATATAATGCAGTTATTATCGCTAGAACTGTAATAATTATACTTATTACTTATATTGTTAGCAATATAACGTGCATTATTACCCATATAATGCAGTTACTATCGCAAGAACTATAATAAATATACGTATTACTTTCATTATCATCAATATAACATGCATTATTACCCATATAATGCAGTTATTATCGCTTGAACTGTAATAATTGTACTCATTACTTATATTATTAGCAATATAACGTGCATTATTACCCATATTATGCAGTTATTATCGCTAGAACTGTAATAATTATACTTATTACTTATACTATTAGCAATATGACATGCACTATTTGCCATATTTTACTATTATTATCGCTAGAACTATAATAATTATACTTATTACTCCCGATATTATCAATATAACATGCATTATTACCCATAATATGCAGTTATTATCGCTAGAACTATAATAAATATACGTATTACTTTTATTATCATCAATATAACATGCATTATTACCCATATTATGCAGTTATTATCGCTAGAACTATAATAAATATACGTATTACTTTCATTATCATCAATATAACATGCATTATTACTCATATAATGCAGTTATTATCTCTAGAACCATAATAAATATACTTATTACTCCCAATATTATCAATATAACATGCATTTTTACCCATATAATACAGTTATTATCGCAAGAACTGTAATAATTATACTTATTACTTATACTATTAGCAATATAACGTGCATTATTACCCATATTATGCAGTTATTATCGCAAGAACTATAATAAATATACGTATTACTTTCATTATCATCAATATAACATGCATTATTACCCATATAATGGAGGTATTATTGCTGGAACTGTAATAATTATACTTATTACTTATATTATTATCAATATAACATGCATTACTACCCATATTATGCAGTTATTATCGCTAGAACTATAATAAATATATTTATTACTCCCAATATTATCAATGTAACATGCATTATTACCCATATAATGCAGTTATTATCGCTAGAACTGTAATAATTATACTTATTACTTATACTATTAGCAATATAACGTGCATTATTACCCATATAGTGCAGTTATTATCGGCAGAACTGTAATAATTATACTTATTACTTTTATTATTATCAATATAACATGCACTATTTGCCATATTTTACTATTATTATCGCTAGAACTATAATAATTATACTTATTACTCCCGATATTATCCATATAACATGCATTATTACCCATATAATGCAGTTATTATCGCTAGAACTGTAATAATTATACTTATTACTTATATTATACTCAATATAACATGCATTATTACCCATATTATGCAGTTATTATCGCAAGAACTATAATAAATATACGTATTACTTTCATTATCATCAATATAACATGCATTATTACCCAGATAATGCAGTTATTATCGCTAGAACTGTAATAATTATACTTATTACTTATACTATTAGCAATATAACGTGCATTATTACCCATATAGTGCAGTTATTATCGGCAGAACTGTAATAATTATACTTATTACTTTTATTATTATCAATATAACATGCACTATTTGCCATATTTTACTATTATTATCGCTAGAACTATAATAATTATACTTATTACTCCCGATATTATCAATATAACATGCATTATTACCCATATAATGCAGTTATTATCGCTAGAACTGTAATAATTATACTTATTACTTATATTGTTGGCAATATAACGTGCATTATTACCCATATAATGCAGTTATTATCGCTAGAACTGTAATAATTATACTTATTACTTAGATTATTATCAATATAACATGCATTATTACCCATATTATGCAGTTATTATCGCTAGAACTATAATAAATATACGTATTACTTTTATTATCATCAATATAACATGCATTATTACCCATATCATGCAGTTATTATCGATAGAACTGTAATAAATATATTTATTACTTTTATTATTATCAATATAACATGCACTATTTGCCATATTTTACTATTATTATCGCTAGAACTATAATAATTATACTTATTACTCCCGATATTATCAATATAACATGCATTATTACCCATATAATGCAGTTATTATCGCTAGAACTGTAATAATTATACTTATTACTTATATTATTCTCAATATAACATGCATTATTACCCATATTATGCAGTTATTATCGCAAGAACTATAATAAATATACGTATTACTTTCATTATCATCAATATAACATGCATTATTACCCATATAATGGAGGTATTATTGCTGGAACTGTAATAATTATACTTATTACTTATATTATTATCAATATAACATGCATTATTACCCATATTATGCAGTTATTATCTCTAGGACCATAATAAATATACTTATTACTCCCAATATTATCAATATAACATGCATTATTACCCATATAATGCAGTTATTATCGCTAGAACTGTAATAATTATACTTATTACTTATATTGTTAGCAATATAACGTGCATTATTACCCATATAATGCAGTTATTATCGCTAGAACTGTAATAATTGTACTCATTACTTATATTATTAGCAATATAACGTGCATTATTACCCATATTATGCAGTTATTATCGCTAGAACTGTAATAATTATACTCATTACTTATATTATTAGCAATATAACATGCATTATTACCCATATTATGCAGTTATTATCTCTAGAACCATAATAAATATACTTATTACTCCCAATATTATCAATATAACATGCATTTTTACCCATATAATGCAGTTATTATCGCTAGTACTGTAATAATTATACTTATTACTTATACTATTAGCAATATAACATGCACTATTTGCCATATTTTACTATTATTATCGCTAGAACTATAATAATTATACTTATTACTCCCGATATTATCAATATAACATGCATTATTACCCATATAATGCAGTTATTATCGCTAGAACTGTAATAATTATACTTATTACTTATATTATTAGCAATATAACATGCACTGTTTGCCATATTTTACTATTATTATCGCTAGAACTATAATAATTATACTTATTAGTCCCAATATTATCAATATAACATGCATTATTACCCATATAATGCAGTTATTATCGCTAGAACTGTAATAATTATACTTATTACTTATATTGTTAGCAATATAACATGCATTATTACCCATATAATGCAGTTATTATCGCTAGAACTGTAATAATTATACTTATTACTTATATTATTATCAATGAAACATGCATTATTACCCATATTATGCAGTTATTATCGCTAGAACTATAATAAATATACGTATTACTTTCATTATAATCAATATAACATGCATTATTACCCATATTATGCAGTTATTATCTCTAGAACCATAATAAATATACTTATTACTCCCAATATTATCAATATAACATGCATTATTACCCATATAATGCAGTTATTATCGCTAGAACTGTAATAATTATACTTATTACTTATATTGTTAGCAATATAACGTGCATTATTACCCATGTAATGCAGTTATTATCGCTAGAACTGTAATAATTATACTTATTACTTATATTATTATCAATATAACATGCATTATTACCCATAATATGCAGTTATTATCGCTAGAACTATAATAAATATACGTATTACTTTTATTATCATCAATATAACATGCATTATAACCCATATTATGCAGTTATTATCGCTAGAACTATAATAAATATACGTATTACTTTCATTATCATCAATATAACATGCATTATTACCCATATAATGCAGTTATTATCTCTAGAACCATAATAAATATACTTATTACTCCCAATATTATCAATATAACATGCATTTTTACCCATATAATGCAGTTATTATCGCAAGAACTGTAATAATTATACTTATTACTTATACTATTAGCAATATAACGTGCATTATTACCCATATAATGCCGTTATTATCGCCAGAACTGTAATAATTATACTTATTACTTATATTATTCTGAATATAACATGCATTATTACCCATATTATGCAGTTATTATCGCTAGAACTATAATAAATATGCGTATTACTTTTATTATCATCAATGTAACATGCATTATTACCCATATTATGCAGTTATTATCGATAGAACTGTAATAAATATACTTATTACTCTTATTATTATCAATATAACATGCACTATTTGCCATATTTTACTATTATTATCGCTAGAACTATAATAATTATACTTATTACTCCCAATATTACCAATATAACATGCATTATTACCCATATAATGCAGTTATTATCGCTAGAACTGTAATAATTATACTCATTACTTATATTATTAGCAATATAACATGCATTATTACCCATATTATGCAGTTATTATCTCTAGAACCATAATAAATATACTTATTACTCCCAATATTATCAATATAACATGCATTTTTACCCATATAATGCAGTTATTATCGCTAGTACTGTAATAATTATACTTATTACTTATACTATTAGCAATATAACATGCACTATTTGCCATATTTTACTATTATTATCGCTAGAACTATAATAATTATACTTATTACTCCCAATATTACCAATATAACATGCATTATTACCCATATAATGCAGTTATTATCGCTAGAACTGTAATAATTATACTCATTACTTATATTATTAGCAATATAACATGCATTATTACCCATATTATGCAGTTATTATCTCTAGAACCATAATAAATATACTTATTACTCCCAATATTATCAATATAACATGCATTTTTACCCATATAATGCAGTTATTATCGCTGGAACTGTAATAATTATACTTATTACTTATATTGTTAGCAATATAACATGCATTATTACCCATATAATGCAGTTATTATCGCTAGAACTGTAATAATTATACTTATTACTTATATTATTATCAATAAAACATGCATTATTACCCATATAATGCATTTATTATCGCTAGAACTGTAATAATTGTACTCATTACTTATATTATTAGCAATATAACGTGCATTATTACCCATATTATGCAGTTATTATCGCTAGAACTGTAATAATTATACTTATTACTTATATCATTATCAATATAACATGCATTATTACCCATATAATGAAGGTATTATCGTTAGAACTGTAATAATTATACTTATTACTTAGATTATTATCAATATAACATGCATTATTACCCATATTATGCAGTTATTATCGCTAGAACTATAATAAATATACGTATTACTTTTATTATCATCAATATAACATGCATTATTACCCATGTAATGCAGTTATTATCGCTAGAACTGTAGTAATTATACTCATTACTTATACTATTAGCAATATAACGTGCATTATTACCCATATTATGCAGTTATTATCGCTAGAACTGTAATAATTATACTTATTACTTATATTATTATCAATATAACATGCATTATTACCCATATAATGGAGGTATTATCGCTAGAACTGTAATAATTATACTTATTACTTATACTATTACCAATATAACGTGCATTATTACCCATATAATGCAGTTATTATCGCCAGAACTGTAATAATTATACTTATTACTTATATTATTCTCAATATAACATGCATTATTACCCATATAATGCAGTTATTATCGCTAGAACTGTAATAATTGTACTTATTACTTATACTATTAGCAATATAACATGCACTATTTGCCATATTTTACTATTATTATCGCTAGAACTATAATAATTATACTTATTACTCCCGATATTATCAATGTAACATGCATTATTACCCATATAATGCAGTTATTATCGCTAGAACTGTAATAATTATACTTATTACTTATATTGTTAGCAATATAACATGCATTATTACCTATATAATGCTGTTATTATCGCTAGAACTGTAATAATTATACTTATTACTTATATTATTATCAATAAAACATGCATTATTACCCATATAATGCAGTTATTATCGCTAGAACTGTAATAATTGTACTCATTACTTATATTATTAGCAATATAACGTGCATTATTACCCATATTATGTAGTTATTATCGCTAGAACTGTAATAATTATACTTATTACTTATATCATTATCAATATAACATGCATTATTACCCATATAATGGAGGTATTATCGCTAGAACTGTAATAATTATACTTATTACTTAGATTATTATCAATATAACATGCATTATTACCCATATTATGCAGTTATTATCGCTAGAACTATAATAAATAGACGTATTACTTTTATTATCATCAATAAAACATGCATTATTACCCATATAATGCAGTTATTATCGCTAGAACTGTAATAATTATACTCATTACTTATATTATTAGCAATATAACGTGCATTATTACCCATATTATGCAGTTATTATCGCTAGAACTGTAATAATTATACTTATTACTTATATTATTATCAATAAAACATGCATTATTACCCATATAATGCAGTTATTATCGCTAGAACTGTAATAATTGTACTCATTACTTATATTATTAGCAATATAACGTGCATTATTACCCATATTATGCAGTTATTATCGCTAGAACTGTAATAATTATACTTATTACTTATATCATTATCAATATAACATGCATTATTACCCATATAATGGAGGTATTATCGCTAGAACTGTAATAATTATACTTATTACTTATATTATTATCAATATAACATGCATTTTTACCCATATAATGCAGTTATTATCGCTAGAACTGTAATAATTATACTTATTACTTATATTGTTAGCAATATAACGTGCATTATTACCCATGTAATGCAGTTATTATCCCTAGAACTGTAATAATTATACTTATTCCTTATATTATTATCAATATAACATGCATTATTACCCATATTATGCAGTTATTATCGCTAGAACTATAATAAATATACGTACTACTTTTATCATCATCAATATAACATGCATTATTACCCATATTATGCAGTTATTATCGATAGAACTGTAATAAATATACTTATTACTTTTATTATTATCAATATAACATGCACTATTTGCCATATTTTACTATTATTATCGCTAGAACTATAATAATTATACTTATTACTCCCGATATTATCAATATAACATGCATTATTACCCATATAATGCAGTTATTATCGCTAGAACTGTAATAATTATACTTATTACTTATATTGTTAGCAATATAACATGCATTATTACCCATATAATGCAGTTATTATCGCTAGAACTGTAATAATTATACTTATTACTTATATTATTATCAATAAAACATGCATTATTACCCATATAATGCAGTTATTATCGCTAGAACTGTAATAATTGTACTCATTACTTATATTATTAGCAATATAACGTGCATTATTACCCATATTATGCAGTTATTATCGCTAGAACTGTAATAATTATACTTATTACTTATATCATTATCAATATAACATGCATTATTACCCATATAATGGAGGTATTATCGCTAGAACTGTAATAATTATACTTATTACTTAGATTATTATCAATATAACATGCATTATTACCCATATTATGCAGTTATTATCGCTAGAACTATAATAAATGTACGTATTACTTTTACTATCATCAATATAACATGCATTATTACCCATATAATGCAGTTATTATCGCTAGAACTGTAATAATTATACTCATTACTTATATTATTAGCAATATAACGTGCATTATTACCCATATTATGCAGTTATTATCGCTAGAACTGTAATAATTATACTTATTACTTATATTATTATCAATATAA
Organism: Megachile leachella; assembly: GCA_963576845.1. Classification (NCBI taxonomy): domain Eukaryota; kingdom Metazoa; phylum Arthropoda; class Insecta; order Hymenoptera; family Megachilidae; genus Megachile; species Megachile leachella. The sequence goes on along the minus strand of CAUYWW010000107.1, from coordinate 49,247 downwards.
CATGCATTATTACCCATATAATGGAGGTATTATCGCTAGAACTGTAATAATTATACTTATTACTTATACTAATAGCAATATAACGTGCATTATTACCCATATAATGCAGTTATTATCGCCAGAACTGTAATAATTATACTTATTACTTATATTATTCTCAATATAACATGCATTATTACCCATATTATGCAGTTATTATCGCTAGAACTATAATAAACATACGTATTACTTTCATTATCATCAACATAACATGCATTATTACCCATATTATGCAGTTATTATCGATAGAACTGTAATAAATATACTTACTACTTTTACTATTAAAAAGATGACATGCACTATTAGCCATATTTTACTATTATTATCGCTAGAACTATAATAATTATACTTATTACTCCCGATATTATCAATATAACATGCCTTATTAGGCATATAATGCAGTTATTAACGCTAGAACTGTAATAAATATACTTACTACTTTCATTATCATCAATATAACATGCATTATTACCCATATTATGCAGTTATTATCGATAGAACTGTAATAAATATACTTATTACTTTTACTATTATCAATATATCATGCACTATTAGCCATACTTTACTATTATTATCGCTAGAACTGTAATAATTATACTTATTACTTATATTGTTAGCAATATAACATGCATTATTACCCATATAATGCAGTTATTATCGCTAGAACTGTAATAATTATACTTATTACTTATATTATTAGCAATATAACGTGCATTATTACCCATATAATGCAGTTATTATCGCTAGAACTGTAATAATTATACTTATTACTTATATTATTATCAATATAACATGCATTATTACCCATATAATGGAGGTATTATCGCAAGAACTGTAATAATTATACTTATTACTTATATTATTATCAATAAAACATGCATTATTACCCATATAATGCAGTTATTATCGCTAGAACTGTAATAATTGTACTCATTACTTATATTATTAGCAATATAACGTGCATTATTACCCATATTATGCAGTTATTATCGCTAGAACTGTAATAAATGTACTCATTACTTATATTATTAGCAATATAACGTGCATTATTACCCATATTATGCAGTTATTATCGCTAGAACTGTAATAATTATACTTATTACTTATACTATTACCAATATAACGTGCATTATTACCCATATAATGCAGTTATTATCGCCAGAACTGTAATAACTATACTTATTACTTATATTATTATCAATATAACATGCATTATTACCCATATAATGGAGGTATTATCGCTAGAACTGTAATAATTATACTTATTACTTATACTAATAGCAATATAACGTGCATTATTACCCATATAATGCAGTTATTATCGCCAGAACTGTAATAATTATACTTATTACTTATATTATTCTCAATATAACATGCATTATTACCCATATTATGCAGTTATTATCGCTAGAACTATAATAAACATACGTATTACTTTCATTATCATCAACATAACATGCATTATTACCCATATTATGCAGTTATTATCGATAGAACTGTAATAAATATACTTACTACTTTTACTATTAAAAAGATGACATGCACTATTAGCCATATTTTACTATTATTATCGCTAGAACTATAATAATTATACTTATTACTCCCGATATTATCAATATAACATGCCTTATTAGGCATATAATGCAGTTATTAACGCTAGAACTGTAATAAATATACTTACTACTTTCATTATCATCAATATAACATGCATTATTACCCATATTATGCAGTTATTATCGATAGAACTGTAATAAATATACTTATTACTTTTACTATTATCAATATATCATGCACTATTAGCCATACTTTACTATTATTATCGCTAGAACTGTAATAATTATACTTATTACTTATATTGTTAGCAATATAACATGCATTATTACCCATATAATGCAGTTATTATCGCTAGAACTGTAATAATTATACTTATTACTTATATTATTAGCAATATAACGTGCATTATTACCCATATAATGCAGTTATTATCGCTAGAACTGTAATAATTATACTTATTACTTATATTATTATCAATATAACATGCATTATTACCCATATAATGGAGGTATTATCGCAAGAACTGTAATAATTATACTTATTACTTATATTATTATCAATAAAACATGCATTATTACCCATATAATGCAGTTATTATCGCTAGAACTGTAATAATTGTACTCATTACTTATATTATTAGCAATATAACGTGCATTATTACCCATATTATGCAGTTATTATCGCTAGAACTGTAATAAATGTACTCATTACTTATATTATTAGCAATATAACGTGCATTATTACCCATATTATGCAGTTATTATCGCTAGAACTGTAATAATTATACTTATTACTTATACTATTACCAATATAACGTGCATTATTACCCATATAATGCAGTTATTATCGCCAGAACTGTAATAACTATACTTATTACTTATATTATTCTCAATATAACATGCATTATTACCCATATAATGCAGTTATTATCGCTAGAACTGTAATAATTGTACTCATTACTTATATTATTAGCAATATAACGTGCATTATTACCCATATTATGCAGTTATTATCGCTAGAACTGTAATAAATGTACTTATTACTTATATCATTATCAATATAACATGCATTATTACCCATATAATGGAGGTATTATCGCTAGAACTGTAATAATTATACTTATTACTTAGATTATTATCAATATAACATGCATTATTACCCATATTATGCAGTTATTATCGCTAGAACTATAATAAATATACGTATTACTTTTATTATCATCAATATAACATGCATTATTACCCATATAATGCAGTTATTATCGCTAGAACTGTAATAATTATACTCATTACTTATATTATTAGCAATATAACGTGCATTATTACCCATATTATGCAGTTATTATCGCTAGAACTGTAATAATTATACTTATTACTTATATTATTATCAATATAACATGCATTATTACCCATATAATGGAGGTATTATCGCTAGAACTGTAATAATTATACTTATTACTTATACTATTACCAATATAACGTGCATTATTACCCATATAATGCAGTTATTATCGCCAGAACTGTAATAATTATACTTATTACTTATATTATTCTCAATATAACATGCATTATTACCCATATAATGCAGTTATTATCGCTAGAACTGTAATAATTGTACTCATTACTTATATTATTAGCAATATAACGTGCATTATTACCCATATTATGCAGTTATTATCGCTAGAACTGTAATAAATATACTCATTACTTATATTATTAGCAATATAACGTGCATTATTACCCATATTATGCAGTTATTATCGCTAGAACTGTAATAATTATACTTATTACTTATATTATTATCAATATAACATGCATTATTACCCATATTATGCAGTTATTATCTCTAGAACGATAATTAATATACTTATTACTCCCAATATTATCAATATAACATGCATTTTTACCCATATAATGCAGTTATTATCGCTGGAACTGTAATAATTATACTTATTACTTATATTGTTAGCAATATAACATGCATTATTACCCATATAATGCAGTTATTATCGCTAGAACTGTAATAATTATACTTATTACTTATATTATTATCAATAAAACATGCATTATTACCCATATAATGCAGTTATTATCGCTAGAACTGTAATAATTGTACTCATTACTTATATTATTAGCAATATAACGTGCATTATTACCCATATTATGCAGTTATTATCGCTAGAACTGTAATAATTATACTTATTACTTATATCATTATCAATATAACATGCATTATTACCCATATAATGAAGGTATTATCGTTAGAACTGTAATAATTATACTTATTACTTAGATTATTATCAATATAACATGCATTATTACCCATATTATGCAGTTATTATCGCTAGAACTATAATAAATATACGTATTACTTTTATTATCATCAATATAACATGCATTATTACCCATGTAATGCAGTTATTATCGCTAGAACTGTAGTAATTATACTCATTACTTATACTATTAGCAATATAACGTGCATTATTACCCATATTATGCAGTTATTATCGCTAGAACTGTAATAATTATACTTATTACTTATATTATTATCAATATAACATGCATTATTACCCATATAATGGAGGTATTATCGCTAGAACTGTAATAATTATACTTATTACTTATACTATTACCAATATAACGTGCATTATTACCCATATAATGCAGTTATTATCGCTAGAACTGTAATAATTATACTTATTACTTATATTATTAGCAATATAACGTGCATTATTACCCATATTATGCAGTTATTATCGCTAGACCTGTAATAATTATACTTATTACTTATATTATTATCAATATAACATGCATTTTTACCCATATAATGCAGTTATTATCGCTAGAACTGTAATAATTATACTTATTACTTATATTGTTAGCAATATAACGTGCATTATTACCCATGTAATGCAGTTATTATCCCTAGAACTGTAATAATTATACTTATTACTTATATTATTATCAATATAACATGCATTATTACCCATATTATGCAGTTATTATCGCTAGAACTATAATAAATATACGTACTACTTTTATCATCATCAATATAACATGCATTATTACCCATATTATGCAGTTATTATCGATAGAACTGTAATAAATATACTTATTACTTTTATTATTATCAATATAACATGCACTATTTGCCATATTTTACTATTATTATCGCTAGAACTATAATAATTATACTTATTACTCCCGATATTATCAATATAACATGCATTATTACCCATATAATGCAGTTATTATCGCTAGAACTGTAATAATTATACTTATTACTTATATTATTATCAATAAAACATGCATTATTACCCATATAATGCAGTTATTATCGCTAGAACTGTAATAATTGTACTCATTACTTATATTATTAGCAATATAACGTGCATTATTACCCATATTATGCAGTTATTATCGCTAGAACTGTAATAATTATACTTATTACTTATATCATTATCAATATAACATGCATTATTACCCATATAATGGAGGTATTATCGCTAGAACTGTAATAATTATACTTATTACTTAGATTATTATCAATATAACATGCATTATTACCCATATTATGCAGTTATTATCGCTAGAACTATAATAAATGTACGTATTACTTTTACTATCATCAATATAACATGCATTATTACCCATATAATGCAGTTATTATCGCTAGAACTGTAATAATTATACTCATTACTTATATTATTAGCAATATAACGTGCATTATTACCCATATTATGCAGTTATTATCGCTAGAACTGTAATAATTATACTTATTACTTATATTATTATCAATATAACATGCATTATTACCCATATAATGGAGGTATTATCGCTAGAACTGTAATAATTATACTTATTACTTATACTAATAGCAATATAACGTGCATTATTACCCATATAATGCAGTTATTATCGCCAGAACTGTAATAATTATACTTATTACTTATATTATTCTCAATATAACATGCATTATTACCCATATTATGCAGTTATTATCGCTAGAACTATAATAAACATACGCATTACTTTCATTATCATCAACATAACATGCATTATTACCCATATTATGCAGTTATTATCGATAGAACTGTAATAAATATACTTACTACTTTTACTATTAAAAACATGACATGCACTATTAGCCATATTTTACTATTATTATCGCTAGAACTATAATAATTATACTTATTACTCCCGATATTATCAATATAACATGCCTTATTAGGCATATAATGCAGTTATTAACGCTAGAACTGTAATAAATATACTTACTACTTTCATTATCATCAATATAACATGCATTATTACCCATATTATGCAGTTATTATCGATAGAACTGTAATAAATATACTTATTACTTTTACTATTATCAATATATCATGCACTATTAGCCATATTTTACTATTATTATCGCTAGAACTGTAATAATTATACTTATTACTTATATTGTTAGCAATATAACATGCATTATTACCCATATAATGCAGTTATTATCGCTAGAACTGTAATAATTATACTTATTACTTATATTATTAGCAATATAACGTGCATTATTACCCATATAATGCAGTTATTATCGCTAGAACTGTAATAATTATACTTATTACTTATATTATTATCAATATAACATGCATTATTACCCATATAATGGAGGTATTATCGCAAGAACTGTAATAATTATACTTATTACTTATATTATTATCAATAAAACATGCATTATTACCCATATAATGCAGTTATTATCGCTAGAACTGTAATAATTGTACTCATTACTTATATTATTAGCAATATAACGTGCATTATTACCCATATTATGCAGTTATTATCGCTAGAACTGTAATAAATGTACTCATTACTTATATTATTAGCAATATAACGTGCATTATTACCCATATTATGCAGTTATTATCGCTAGAACTGTAATAATTATACTTATTACTTATACTATTACCAATATAACGTGCATTATTACCCATATAATGCAGTTATTATCGCCAGAACTGTAATAACTATACTTATTACTTATATTATTCTCAATATAACATGCATTATTACCCATATAATGCAGTTATTATCGCTAGAACTGTAATAATTGTACTCATTACTTATATTATTAGCAATATAACGTGCATTATTACCCATATTATGCAGTTATTATCGCTAGAACTGTAATAAATGTACTTATTACTTATATCATTATCAATATAACATGCATTATTACCCATATAATGGAGGTATTATCGCTAGAACTGTAATAATTATACTTATTACTTAGATTATTATCAATATAACATGCATTATTACCCATATTATGCAGTTATTATCGCTAGAACTATAATAAATATACGTATTACTTTTATTATCATCAATATAACATGCATTATTACCCATATTATGCAGTTATTATCGCTAGAACTATAATAAATATACGTACTACTTTTATTATCATCAATATAACATGCATTATTACCCATATTATGCAGTTATTATCGATAGAACTGTAATAAATATACTTATTACTTTTATTATTATCAATATAACATGCACTATTTGCCGTATTTTACTATTATTATCGCTAGAACTATAATAATTATACTTATTACTCCCGATATTATCAATATAACATGCATTGTTACCCATATAATGCAGTTATTATCGCTAGAACTGTAATAATAATACTTATTACTTATATTATTAGCAATATAACGTGCATTATTACCCATATTATGCAGTTATTATCGCTAGAACTATAATAAATATACGTATTACTTTCATTGTCATCAATATAACATGCATTATTACCCATATAATGGAGGTATTATCGCTAGAACTGTAATAATTATACTTATTACTTATATTATTATCAATATAACATGCATTATTACCCATATTATGCAGTTATTATCGATAGAACTGTAATAAATACACTTATTACTTTTACTATTATCAATATATCATGCACTATTAGCAATATTTCACTATTATTATCGCTAGAACTATAATAATTATACTTATTACTCCCGATATTATCAATATAACATGCCTTATTACCCATATAATGCAGTTATTATCGTTAGAACTGTAATAATTATACTCATTACTTATATTATTAGCAATATAACGTGCATTATTACCCATATTATGCAGTTATTATCGCTAGAACTGTAATAATAATACTTATTACTTATATTATTATCAATATAACATGCATTCTTACCCATATAATGGAGGTATTATCGCTAGAACTGTAATAATTATACTTATTACTTATACTATTAGCAATATAACGTGCATTATTACCCACATAATGCAGTTATTATCGCTAGAACTGTAATAATTATACTTATTACTTATATTATTATCAATATAACATGCATTTTTACCCATATAATGCAGTTATTATCGCTAGAACTGTAATAATTATACTTATTACTTATACTATTAGCAATATAACATGCATTATTACCCATATAATGCAGTTATTATCGCTAGAACTGTAATAAATATACTCATTACTTATATTATTAGCAATATAACGTGCATTATTACCCATATTATGCAGTTATTATCGCTAGAACTGTAATAATTATACTTATTACTTATATTATTATCAATATAACATGCATTATTACCCATATTATGCAGTTATTATCTCTAGAACGATAATTAATATACTTATTACTCCCAATATTATCAATATAACATGCATTTTTACCCATACAATGCAGTTATTATCGCTAGAACTGTAATAATTATACTTATTACTTATATTGTTAGCAATATAACGTGCATTATTACCCATGTAATGCAGTTATTATCGCTAGAACTGTAATAATTATACTTATTACTTATATTATTATCAATATAACATGCATTATTACCCATATTATGCAGTTATTATCGCTAGAACTATAATAAATATACGTACTACTTTTATTATCATCAATATAACATGCATTATTACCCATATTATGCAGTTATTATCGATAGAACTGTAATAAATATACTTATTACTTTTATTATTATCAATATAACATGCACTATTTGCCATATTTTACTATTATTATCGCTAGAACTATAATAATTATACTTATTACTCCCGATATTATCAATATAACATGCATTATTACCCATATAATGCAGTTATTATCGCTAGAACTGTAATAATTATACTTATTACTTATATTGTTAGCAATATAACATGCATTATTACCCATATAATGCAGTTATTATCGCTAGAACTGTAATAATTATACTTATTACTTATATTATTATCAATAAAACATGCATTATTACCCATATAATGCAGTTATTATCGCTAGAACTGTAATAATTATACTTATTACTTAGATTATTATCAATATAACATGCATTATTACCCATATTATGCAGTTATTATCGCTAGAACTATAATAAATATACGTATTACTTTTACTATCATCAATATAACATGCATTATTACCCATATAATGCAGTTATTATCGCTAGAACTGTAATAATTATACTCATTACTTATATTATTAGCAATATAACGTGCATTATTACCCATATAATGCAGTTATTATCGCTAGAACTGTAATAATTATACTTATTACTTATATTATTATCAATATAACATGCATTATTACCCATATAATGGAGGTATTATCGCAAGAACTGTAATAATTATACTTATTACTTATATTATTATCAATAAAACATGCATAATTACCCATATAATGCAGTTATTATCGCTGGAACTGTAATAATTGTACTCATTACTTATATTATTAGCAATATAACGTGCATTATTACCCATATTATGCAGTTATTATCGCTAGAACTGTAATAATTATACTTATTACTTATACTATTAGCAATATAACGTGCATTATTACCCATATAATGCAGTTATTATCGCCACAACTGTAATAATTATACTTATTACTTATATTATTCTCAATATAACATGCATTATTACCCATATTATGCAGTTATTATCTCTAGAACCATAATTAATATACTTATTACTCCCAATATTATCAATATAACATGCATTTTTACCCATATAATGCAGTTATTATCGCTAGAACTGTAATAATTATACTTATTACTTATATTGTTAGCAATATAACGTGCATTATTACCCATATAATGCAGTTATTATCGCTAGAACTGTAATAATTATACTTATTACTTATATTATTATCAATATAACATGCATTATTACCCATATTATGCAGTTATTATCGCTAGAACTGTAATAATTATACTTATTACTTATATTGTTAGCAATATAACATGCATTATTACCCATATGATGCAGTTATTATCGCTAGAGCTGTAATAATTATACTTATTACTTATATTATTATCAATAAAACATGCATTATTACCCATATAATGCAGTTATTATCGCTAGAACTGTAATAATTGTACTCATTACTTATATTATTAGCAATATAACGTGCATTATTACCCATATTATGCAGTTATTATCGCTAGAACTGTAATAATTATACTTATTACTTATATTATTATCAATAAAACATGCATTATTACCCATATAATGCAGTTATTATCGCTAGAACTGTAATAATTATACTTATTACTTAGATTATTATCAATATAACATGCATTATTACCCATATTATGCAGTTATTATCGCTAGAACTATAATAAATATACGTATTACTTTTACTATCATCAATATAACATGCATTATTACCCATATAATGCAGTTATTATCGCTAGAACTGTAATAATTATACTCATTACTTATATTATTAGCAATATAACGTGCATTATTACCCATATAATGCAGTTATTATCGCTAGAACTGTAATAATTATACTTATTACTTATATTATTATCAATATAACATGCATTATTACCCATATAATGGAGGTATTATCGCAAGAACTGTAATAATTATACTTATTACTTATATTATTATCAATAAAACATGCATAATTACCCATATAATGCAGTTATTATCGCTGGAACTGTAATAATTGTACTCATTACTTATATTATTAGCAATATAACGTGCATTATTACCCATATTATGCAGTTATTATCGCTAGAACTGTAATAATTATACTTATTACTTATACTATTAGCAATATAACGTGCATTATTACCCATATAATGCAGTTATTATCGCCACAACTGTAATAATTATACTTATTACTTATATTATTCTCAATATAACATGCATTATTACCCATATTATGCAGTTATTATCTCTAGAACCATAATTAATATACTTATTACTCCCAATATTATCAATATAACATGCATTTTTACCCATATAATGCAGTTATTATCGCTAGAACTGTAATAATTATACTTATTACTTATATTGTTAGCAATATAACGTGCATTATTACCCATATAATGCAGTTATTATCGCTAGAACTGTAATAATTATACTTATTACTTATATTATTATCAATATAACATGCATTATTACCCATATTATGCAGTTATTATCGCTAGAACTGTAATAATTATACTTATTACTTATATTGTTAGCAATATAACATGCATTATTACCCATATGATGCAGTTATTATCGCTAGAGCTGTAATAATTATACTTATTACTTATATTATTATCAATAAAACATGCATTATTACACATATAATGCAGTTATTATCGCTAGAACTGTAATAATTGTACTCATTACTTATATTATTAGCAATATAACGTGCATTATTACCCATATTATGCAGTTATTATCGCTAGAACTGTAATAATTATACTTATTACTTATATCATTATCAATATAACATGCATTATTATCCATATAATGGAGGTATTATCGCTAGAACTGTAATAATTATACTTATTACTTATATTATTATCAATATAACATGCATTATTACCCATATTATGCAGTTATTATCGCTAGAACTATAATAAATATACGTATTACTTTTACTATCACCCAATATAACATGCATTATTACCCATATAATGCAGTTATTATCGCTAGAACTGTAATAATTATACTCATTACTTATATTATTAGCAATATAACGTGCATTATTACCCATATTATGCAGTTATTATCGCTAGAACTGTAATAATTATACTTATTACTTATATTATTATCAATATAACATGCATTATTACCCATATAATGGAGGTATTATCGCTAGAACTGTAATAATTATACTTATTACTTATACTATTAGCAATATAACGTGCACTATTACCCATATAATGCAGTTATTATCGCCAGAACTGTAATAATTATACTTATTACTTATATTATTCTCAATATAACATGCATTATTACCCATATTATGCAGTTATTATCGCTAGAACTATAATAAACATACGTATTACTTTCATTATCATCAACATAACATGCATTATTACCCATATTATGCAGTTATTATCGATAGAACTGTAATAAATATACTTACTACTTTTACTATTATCAATATATCATGCACTATTAGCCATATTTTACTATTATTATCGCTAGAACTGTAATAATTATACTTATTACTTATATTGTTAGCAATATAACGTGCATTATTACCCATATAATGAAGTTATTATCGCTAGAACTGTAATAATTATACTTATTACTTATATTATTATCAATATAACATGCATTATTACCCATATTATGCAGTTATTATCGCTAGAACTGTAATAATTATACTTATTACTTATATTATTATCAATATAACATGCATTATTACCCATATTATGCAGTTATTATCGCTAGAACTGTAATAATTATACTTATTACTTATATTGTTAGCAATATAACATGCATTATTACCCATATGATGCAGTTATTATCGCTAGAGCTGTAATAATTATACTTATTACTTATATTATTATCAATAAAACATGCATTATTACCCATATAATGCAGTTATTATCGCTAGAACTGTAATAATTGTACTCATTACTTATATTATTAGCAATATAACGTGCATTATTACCCATATTATGCAGTTATTATCGCTAGAACTGTAATAATTATACTTATTACTTATATTATTATCAATATAACATGCATTATTACCCATATTATGCAGTTATTATCGCTAGAACTGTAATAATTATACTTATTACTTATATTATTATCAATATAACATGCATTATTACCCATATTATGCAGTTATTATCGCTAGAACTGTAATAATTATACTTATTACTTATATTGTTAGCAATATAACATGCATTATTACCCATATGATGCAGTTATTATCGCTAGAGCTGTAATAATTATACTTATTACTTATATTATTATCAATAAAACATGCATTATTACCCATATAATGCAGTTATTATCGCTAGAACTGTAATAATTGTACTCATTACTTATATTATTAGCAATATAACGTGCATTATTACCCATATTATGCAGTTATTATCGCTAGAACTGTAATAATTATACTTATTACTTATATTATTATCAATATAACATGCATTATTACCCATATTATGCAGTTATTATCGCTAGAACTATAATAAATATACGTATTACTTTTACTATCATCAATATAACATGCATTATTACCCATATAATGCAGTTATTATCGCTAGAACTGTAATAATTATACTCATTACTTATATTATTAGCAATATAACGTGCATTATTACCCATATTATGCAGTTATTATCGCTAGAACTGTAATAATTATACTTATTACTTATATTATTATCAATATAACATGCATTATTACCCATATAATGGAGGTATTATCGCTAGAACTGTAATAATTATACTTATCACTTATATTATTATCAATATAACATGCATTATTACCCATATTATGCAGTTATTATCGATAGAACTGTAATAAATACACTTATTACTTTTACTATTATCAATATATCATGCACTATTAGCAATATTTCACTATTATTATCGCTAGAACTATAATAATTATACTTATTACTCCCGATATTATCAATATAACATGCCTTATTACCCATATAATGCAGTTATTATCGTTAGAACTGTAATAATTATACTCATTACTTATATTATTAGCAATATAACGTGCATTATTACCCATATTATGCAGTTATTATCGCTAGAACTGTAATAATAATACTTATTACTTATATTATTATCAATATAACATGCATTCTTACCCATATAATGGAGGTATTATCGCTAGAACTCTAATAATCATACTTATTACTTATACTATTAGCAATATAACGTGCATTATTACCCACATAATGCAGTTATTATCGCTAGAACTGTAATAATTATACTTATTACTTATATTATTATCAACATAACATGCATTATTACCCATATTATGCAGTTATTATCTCTAGAACCATAATAAATATACTTATTACTCCCAATATTATCAATATAACATGCATTTTTACGCATATAATGCAGTTGTTATCGCTAGAACTGTAATAATTATACTTATTACTTATACTATTAGCAATATAACATGCACTATTTGCCATATTTTACTATTATTATCGCTAGAACTATAATAATTATACTTATTACTCCCGATATTATCAATATAACATGCATTATTACCCATATAATGCAGTTATTATCGCTAGAACTGTAATAATTATACTTATTACTTATATTGTTAGCAATATAACATGCATTATTACCCATATAATGCAGTTATTAGCGCTAGAACTGTAATAATTATAATTATTACTTATATTATTATCAATAAAACATGCATTATTACCCATATAATGCAGTTATTATCGCTAGAACTCTAATAATTGTACTCATTACTTATATTATTAGCAATATAACGTGCATTATTTCCCATATTATGCAGTTATTATCGCTAGAACTGTAATAATTATACTTATTACTTATATCGTTATCAATATAACATGCATTATTACCCATATAATGGAGGTATTATCGCTAGAACTGTAATAATTATACTTATTACTTAGATTATTATCAATATAACATGCATTATTACCCATATTATGCAGTTATTATCGCTAGAACTATAATAAATATACGTATTACTTTTATTATCATCAATATAACATGCATTATTACCCATATAATGCAGTTATTATCGCTAGAACTGTAATAATTATACTCATTACTTATATTATTAGCAATATAACGTGCATTATTACCCATATTATGCAGTTATTATCGCTAGAACTGTAATAATTATACACATTACTTATATTATTAGCAATATAACGTGCATTATTACGCATATTATGCAGTTATTATCGCTAGAACTGTAATAATTATACTTATTACTTATATTATTATCAATAAAACATGCATTATTACCCATATAATGCAGTTATTATCGCTAGAACTCTAATAATTGTACTCATTACTTATATTATTAGCAATATAACGTGCATTATTACCCATATTATGCAGTTATTATCGCTAGAACTGTAATAATTATACTTATTACTTATATCGTTATCAATATAACATGCATTATTACCCATATAATGGAGGTATTATCGCTAGAACTGTAATAATTATACTTATTACTTAGATTATTATCAATATAACATGCATTGTTACCCATATTATGCAGTTATTATCGCTAGAACTATAATAAATATACGTATTACTTTTATTATCATCAATATAACATGCATTATTACCCATATAATGCAGTTATTATCGCTAGAACTGTAATAATTATACTCATTACTTATATTATTAGCAATATAACGTGCATTATTACCCATATTATGCAGTTATTATCGCTAGAACTGTAATAATTATACTTATTACTTATATTATTATCAATATAACATGCATTATTACCCATATTATGCAGTTATTATCGCTAGAACTATAATAAATATACGTACTACTTTTATTATCATCAATATAACATGCATTATTACCCATATTATGCAGTTATTATCGCTAGAACTGTAATAATTATACTCATTACTTATATTATTAGCAATATAACGTGCATTACTACGCATATTATGCAGTTATTATCGCTAGAACTGTAATAATTATACTTATTACTTATATTGTTAGCAATATAACATGCATTATTACCCATATAATGCAGTTATTATCGCTAGAACTGTAATAATTATACTTATTACTAATATTATTATCAATAAAACATGCATTATTACCCATATAATGCAGTTATTATCGCTAGAACTGTAATATTGTACTCATTACTTATATTATTAGCAATATAACGTGCATTATTACCCATATTATGCAGTTATTATCGCTAGAACTGTAATAATTATACTTATTACTTATATCATTATCAATATAACATGCATTATTACCCATATAATGGAGGTATTATCGCTAGAACTGTAATAATTATACTTATTACTTAGATTATTATCAATATAACATGCATTATTACCCATATTATGCAGTTATTATCGCTAGAACTATAATAAATATACGTATTACTTTTATTATCATCAATATAACATGCATTGTTACCCATATTATGCAGTTATTATCGCTAGAACTATAATAAATATACGTATTACTTTTATTATCATCAATATAACATGCATTATTACCCATATAATGCAGTTATTATCGCTAGAACTGTAATAATTATACTCATTACTTATATTATTAGCAATATAACGTGCATTATTACCCATATTATGCAGTTATTATCGCTAGAACTGTAATAATTATACTTATTACTTATATTATTAGCAATATAACGTGCATTATTACCCATATAATGGAGGTATTATCGCTAGAACTGTAATAAATACACTTATTACTTTTACTATTATCAATATATCATGCACTATTAGCCATATTTTACTATTATTATCGCTAGAACTATAATAATTATACTTATTACTCCCGATATTATCAATATAACATGCCTTGTTACCCATATAATGCAGTTATTATCGCTAGAACTGTAATAATTATACTCATTACTTATATTATTAGCAATATAACGTGCATTATTACCCATATTATGCAGTTATTATCTCTAGAACCATAATCAATATACTTATTACTCCCAATATTATCAATATAACATGCATTTTTACCCATATAATGCAGTTATTATCGCTAGAACTGTAATAATTATACTTATTACTTATATTGTTAGCAATATAACGTGCATTATTACCCATATAATGCAGTTATTATCGCTAGAACTGTAATAATTATACTTATTACTTATATTATTATCAATATAACATGCATTATTACCCATATTATGCAGTTATTATCGCTAGAACTGTAATAATTATACTTATTACTTATACTATTAGCAATATAACATGCACTATTTGCCATATTTTACTATTATTATCGCTAGAACTATAATAATTATACTTATTACTCCCGATATTATCAATATAACATGCATTATTACCCATATTATGCAGTTATTATCTCTAGAACCATTATAAATATACTTATCACTCCCAATATTATCAATATAACATGCATTTTTACCCATATAATGCAGTTATTATCGCTAGAACTGTAATAATTATACTTATTACTTATACTATTAGCAATATAACATGCACTATTTGCCATATTTTACTACTATTATCGCTAGAACTATAATAATTATACTTATTACTCCCGATATTATCAATATAACATGCATTATTACCCATATAATGCAGTTATTATCGCTAGAACTGTAATAATTATACTTATTACTTAGATTATTATCAATATAACATGCATTATTACCCATATTATGCAGTTATTATCGCTAGAACTATAATAAATATACGTATTACTTTCATTATCATCAATATAACATGCATTATTACCCATATAATGGAGGTATTATCGCTAGAACTGTAATAATTATACTTATCACTTATATTATTATCAATATAACATGCATTATTACCCATATTATGCAGTTATTATCGATAGAACTGTAATAAATACACTTATTACTTTTACTATTATCAATATATCATGCACTATTAGCAATATTTCACTATTATTATCGCTAGAACTATAATAATTATACTTATTACTCCCGATATTATCAATATAACATGCCTTATTACCCATATAATGCAGTTATTATCGTTAGAACTGTAATAATTATACTCATTACTTATATTATTAGCAATATAACGTGCATTATTACCCATATTATGCAGTTATTATCGCTAGAACTGTAATAATAATACTTATTACTTATATTATTATCAATATAACATGCATTCTTACCCATATAATGGAGGTATTATCGCTAGAACTCTAATAATCATACTTATTACTTATACTATTAGCAATATAACGTGCATTATTACCCACATAATGCAGTTATTATCGCTAGAACTGTAATAATTATACTTATTACTTATATTATTCTCAATATAACATGCATTATTACCCATATAATGCAGTTATTATCGCTAGAACTATAATAAATATACGTATTACTTTCATTATCATCAATATAACATGCATTATTACCCATATAATGGAGGTATTATCGCTAGAACTGTAATAATTATACTTATTACTTATACTATTAGCAATATAACATGCACTATTTGCCATATTTTACTATTATTATCGCTAGAACTATAATAATTATACTTATTACTCCCGATATTATCAATATAACATGCATTATTACCCATATAATGCAGTTATTATCGCTAGAACTGTAATAATTATACTTATTACTTATATTGTTAGCAATATAACATGCATTATTACCCATATAATGCAGTTATTATCGCTAGAACTATAATAAATATACGTATTACTTTCATTATCATCAATATAACATGCATTATTACTCATATAATGGAGGTATTATCGCTAGAACTGTAATAATCATACTTATTACTTATACTATTAGCAATATAACGTGCATTATTACCCATATAATGCAGTTATTATCGCCAGAACTGTAATAATTATACTTATTACTTATATTATTCTCAATATAACATGCATTATTACCCATATAATGCAGTTATTATCGCTAGAACTATAATAAATATACGTATTACTTTCATTATCATCAATATAACATGCATTATTACCCATATAATGGAGGTATTATCGCTAGAACTGTAATAATTATACTTATTACTTATATTATTATCAATATAACATGCATTATTACCCATATTATGCAGTTATTATCGATAGAACTGTAATAAATACACTTATTACTTTTACTATTATCAATATATCATGCACTATTAGCCATATTTTACTATTATTATCGCTAGAACTATAATAATTATACTTATTACTCCCGATATTATCAATATAACATGCCTTATTACCCATATAATGCAGTTATTATCGCTAGAACTGTAATAATTGTACTCATTACTTATATTATTAGCAATATAACGTGCATTATTATCCATATAATGCAGTTATTATAGCCAGAACTGTAATAATTATACTTATTACTTATATTATTCTCAATATAACATGCATTATTACCCATATAATGCAGTTATTATCGCTAGAACTATAATAAATATACGTATTACTTTCATTATCATCAATATAACATGCATTATTACCCATATAATGGAGGTATTATCGCTAGAACTGTAATAATTATACTTATTACTTATATTATTATCAATATAACATGCATTATTACCCAGGTTATGCAGTTATTATCGATAGAACTGTAATAATTATACTTATTACTTATATTGTTAGCAATATAACATGCATTATTACCCATATAATGCAGTTATTATCGCTAGAACTGTAATAATTATACTTATTACTTATATTATTATCAATAAAACATGCATTATTACCCATATAATGCAGTTATTATCGCTAGAACTCTAATAATTGTACTCATTACTTATATTATTAGCAATACTACGTGCATTATTACCCATATTATGCAGTTATTATCGCTAGAACTGTAATAATTATACTTATTACTTATATTGTTATCAATATAACATGCATTCTTACCCATATAATGGAGGTATTATCGCTAGAACTGTAATAATTATACTTATACTTATACTATTAGCAATATAACGTGCATTATTACCCATATAATGCAGTTATTATCGCCAGAACTGTAATAAATATACTTATTACTTATATTATTATCAACATAACATGCATTATTACCCATATTATGCAGTTATTATCTCTAGAACCATAATAAATATACTTATTACTCCCAATATTATCAATATAACATGCATTTTTACCCATATAATGCAGTTGTTATCGCTAGAACTGTAATAATTATACTTATTACTTATACTATTAGCAATATAACATGCACTATTTGCCATATTTTACTATTATTATCGCTAGAACTATAATAATTATACTTATTACTCCCGATATTATCAATATAACATGCATTATTACCCATATAATGCAGTTATTATCGCTAGAACTGTAATAATTATACTTATTACTTATATTGTTAGCAATATAACATGCATTATTACCCATATAATGCAGTTATTAGCGCTAGAACTGTAATAATTATACTTATTACTTATATTATTATCAATAAAACATGCATTATTACCCATATAATGCAGTTATTATCGCTAGAACTCTAATAATTGTACTCATTACTTATATTATTAGCAATATAACGTGCATTATTTCCCATATTATGCAGTTATTATCGCTAGAACTGTAATAATTATACTTATTACTTATATCGTTATCAATATAACATGCATTATTACCCATATAATGGAGGTATTATCGCTAGAACTGTAATAATTATACTTATTACTTAGATTATTATCAATATAACATGCATTATTACCCATATTATGCAGTTATTATCGCTAGAACTATAATAAATATACGTATTACTTTTATTATCATCAATATAACATGCATTATTACCCATATAATGCAGTTATTATCGCTAGAACTGTAATAATTATACTCATTACTTATATTATTAGCAATATAACGTGCATTATTACCCATATTATGCAGTTATTATCGCTAGAACTGTAATAATTATACACATTACTTATATTATTAGCAATATAACGTGCATTATTACGCATATTATGCAGTTATTATCGCTAGAACTGTAATAATTATACTTATTACTTATATTATTATCAATAAAACATGCATTATTACCCATATAATGCAGTTATTATCGCTAGAACTCTAATAATTGTACTCATTACTTATATTATTAGCAATATAACGTGCATTATTACCCATATTATGCAGTTATTATCGCTAGAACTGTAATAATTATACTTATTACTTATATCGTTATCAATATAACATGCATTATTACCCATATAATGGAGGTATTATCGCTAGAACTGTAATAATTATACTTATTACTTAGATTATTATCAATATAACATGCATTGTTACCCATATTATGCAGTTATTATCGCTAGAACTATAATAAATATACGTATTACTTTTATTATCATCAATATAACATGCATTATTACCCATATAATGCAGTTATTATCGCTAGAACTGTAATAATTATACTCATTACTTATATTATTAGCAATATAACGTGCATTATTACCCATATTATGCAGTTATTATCGCTAGAACTGTAATAATTATACTTATTACTTATATTATTATCAATATAACATGCATTATTACCCATATTATGCAGTTATTATCGCTAGAACTATAATAAATATACGTACTACTTTTATTATCATCAATATAACATGCATTATTACCCATATTATGCAGTTATTATCGCTAGAACTGTAATAATTATACTCATTACTTATATTATTAGCAATATAACGTGCATTACTACGCATATTATGCAGTTATTATCGCTAGAACTGTAATAATTATACTTATTACTTATATTGTTAGCAATATAACATGCATTATTACCCATATAATGCAGTTATTATCGCTAGAACTGTAATAATTATACTTATTACTAATATTATTATCAATAAAACATGCATTATTACCCATATAATGCAGTTATTATCGCTAGAACTGTAATATTGTACTCATTACTTATATTATTAGCAATATAACGTGCATTATTACCCATATTATGCAGTTATTATCGCTAGAACTGTAATAATTATACTTATTACTTATATCATTATCAATATAACATGCATTATTACCCATATAATGGAGGTATTATCGCTAGAACTGTAATAATTATACTTATTACTTAGATTATTATCAATATAACATGCATTATTACCCATATTATGCAGTTATTATCGCTAGAACTATAATAAATATACGTATTACTTTTATTATCATCAATATAACATGCATTGTTACCCATATTATGCAGTTATTATCGCTAGAACTATAATAAATATACGTATTACTTTTATTATCATCAATATAACATGCATTATTACCCATATAATGCAGTTATTATCGCTAGAACTGTAATAATTATACTCATTACTTATATTATTAGCAATATAACGTGCATTATTACCCATATTATGCAGTTATTATCGCTAGAACTGTAATAATTATACTTATTACTTATATTATTATCAATATAACATGCATTATTACCCATATTATGCAGTTATTATCGCTAGAACTATAATAAATATACGTACTACTTTTATTATCATCAATATAACATGCATTATTACCCATATTATGCAGTTATTATCGCTAGAACTGTAATAATTATACTCATTACTTATATTATTAGCAATATAACGTGCATTACTACGCATATTATGCAGTTATTATCGCTAGAACTGTAATAATTATACTTATTACTTATATTGTTAGCAATATAACATGCATTATTACCCATATAATGCAGTTATTATCGCTAGAACTGTAATAATTATACTTATTACTAATATTATTATCAATAAAACATGCATTATTACCCATATAATGCAGTTATTATCGCTAGAACTGTAATATTGTACTCATTACTTATATTATTAGCAATATAACGTGCATTATTACCCATATTATGCAGTTATTATCGCTAGAACTGTAATAATTATACTTATTACTTATATCATTATCAATATAACATGCATTATTACCCATATAATGGAGGTATTATCGCTAGAACTGTAATAATTATACTTATTACTTAGATTATTATCAATATAACATGCATTATTACCCATATTATGCAGTTATTATCGCTAGAACTATAATAAATATACGTATTACTTTTATTATCATCAATATAACATGCATTATTACCCATATAATGCAGTTATTATCGCTAGAACTGTAATAATTATACTCATTACTTATATTATTAGCAATATAACGTGCATTATTACCCATATTATGCAGTTATTATCGCTAGAACTGTAATAATTATACTTATTACTTATATTATTATCAATATAACATGCATTATTACCCATATAATGGAGGTATTATCGCTAGAACTGTAATAATTATACTTATTACTTATATTATTCTCAATATAACATGCATTATTACCCATATTATGCAGTTATTATCTCTAGAACCATAATAAATATACTTATTACTCCCAATATTATCAATATAACATGCATTTTTACCCATATAATGCAGTTATTATCGCTAGAACTGTAATAATTATACTTATTACTTATACTATTAGCAATATAACATGCACTATTTGCCATATTTTACTATTATTATCGCTAGAACTATAATAATTATACTTATTACTCCCGATATTATCAATATAACATGCCTTATTACGCATATAATGCAGTTATTATCGCTAGAACTGTAATAATTGTACTCATTACTCATATTATTAGCAATATAACGTGCATTATTACCCATATAATGCAGTTATTATCGCCAGAACTGTAATAATTATACTTATTACTTATATTATTCTCAATATAACATGCATTATTACCCCTATAATGCAGTTATTATCGCTAGAACTATAATAAATATACCTATTACTTTCATTATCATCAATATAACATGCATTATTACCCATATAATGGAGGTATTATCGCTAGAACTGTAATAATTATACTTATTACTTATATTATTATCAATATAACATGCATTATTACCCATATTATGCAGTTATTATCCATAGAACTGTAATAAATACACTTATTACTTTTACTATTATCAATATATCATGCACTATTAGCCATATTTTACTATTATTATCGCTAGAGCTATAATAATTATACTTATTACTCCCGATATTATCAATATAACATGCCTTATTACCCATATAATGCAGTTATGATCGCTAGAACTGTAATAATTATACTCATTACTTATATTATTAGCAATATAACGTGCATTATTACCCATATTATGCAGTTATTATCGCTAGAACTGTAATAATTATACTTATTACTTATATTATTATCAATATAACATGCATTCTTACCCATATAATGGAGGTATTATCGCTAGAACTGTAATAATTATACTTATTACTTATACTATTAGCAATATAACGTGCATTATTACCCATATAATGCAGTTATTATCGCCAGAACTGTAATAAATATACTTATTACTTATATTATTATCAACATAACATGCATTATTACCCATATTATGCAGTTATTATCGCTAGAACTGTAATAATTGTACTCATTACTTATATTATTAGCAATATAACGTGCATTATTACCCATATTATGCAGTTATTATCGCTAGAACTGTAATAATTATACTTATTACTTATATTATTATGAATATAACATGCATTATTACCCATTTAATGGAGGTATTATCGCTAGAACTGTAATAATTATACTTATTACTTATACTATTAGCAATATAACGTGCATTATTACCCATATAATGCAGTTATTATCGCTAGAACTGTAATAATTATACTTATTACTTATATTATTATCAATATAACATGCATTATTACCCATATTATGCAGTTATTATCGCTAGAACTATAATAAATATACGTACTACTTTTATTATCATCAATATAACATGCATTATTATCCATATTATGCAGTTATTATCGATAGAACTGCAATAATTATACTTATTACTTATATTGTTAGCAATATAACATGCATTATTACCCATATAATGCAGTTATTATCGCTAGAACTGTAATAATTATACTTATTACTTATATGATTATCAATAAAACATGCATTATTACCCATATAATGCAGTTATTATCGCTAGAACTGTAATAATTGTACTCATTACTTATATTATTAGCAATATTACGTGCATTATTACCCATATTATGCAGTTATTATCGCTAGAACTGTAATAATTATACTTATTACTTATATCATTATCAATATAACATGCATTATTACCCATATAGTGGAGGTATTATCGCTAGAACTGTAATAATTATACTTATTACTTAGATTATTATCAATATAACATGCATTTTTACCCATATAATGCAGTTATTATCGCTAGAACTGTAATAATTATACTTATTACTTATACTATTAGCAATATAACATGCACTATTTGCCATATTTTACTATTATTATCGCTAGAACTATAATAATTATACTTATTACTCCCGATATTATCAATATAACATGCATTATTACCCATATAATGCAGTTATTATCGCTAGAACTGTAATAATTGCACTCATTACTTGTATTATTAGCAATATAACGTGCATTATTACCCATATTATGCAGTTATTATCGCTAGAACTATAATAAATATACGTATTACTTTTATTATCATCAATATAACATGCATTATTACCCATATAATGCAGTTATTATCGCTAGAACTGTAATAATTATACTCATTACTTATATTATTATCAATATAACATGCATTATTACCCATATAATGGAGGTATTATCGCTAGAACTGTAATAATTATACTTATTACTTATATTATTCTCAATATAACATGCATTATTACCCATATTATGCAGTTATTATCTCTAGAACCATAATAAATATACTTATTACTCCCAATATTATCAATATAACATGCATTTTTACCCATATAATGCAGTTATTATCGCTAGAACTGTAATAATTATACTTATTACTTATACTATTAGCAATATAACATGCACTATTTGCCATATTTTACTATTATTATCCCTAGAACTATAATAATTATACTTATTACTCCCGATATTATCAATATAACATGCCTTATTACGCATATAATGCAGTTATTATCGCTAGAACTGTAATAATTGTACTAATTACTCATATTATTAGCAATATAACGTGCATTATTACCCATATAATGCAGTTATTATCGCCAGAACTGTAATAATTATACTTATTACTTATATTATTCTCAATATAACATGCATTATTACCCATATAATGCAGTTATTATCGCTAGAACTATAATAAATATACCTATTACTTTCATTATCATCAATATAACATGCATTATTACCCATATAATGGAGGTATTATCGCTAGAACTGTAATAATTATACTTATTACTTATATTATTATCAATATAACATGCATTTTTACCCATATAATGCAGTTATTATCGCTAGAACTGTAATAATTATACTTATTACCTATACTATTAGCAATATAACATGCACTATTTGCCATATTTTACTATTATTATCGCTAGAACTATAATAATTATACTTATTACTCCCGATATTATCAATATAACATGCATTATTACCCATATAATGCAGTTATTATCGCTAGAACTGTAACAATTATACTTATTACTTATATCGTTATCAATATAACATGCATTATTACCCATATAATGGAGGTATTATCGCTAGAACTGTAATAATTATACTTATTACTTAGATTATTATCAATATAACATGCATTATTACCCATATTATGCAGTTATTATCGCTAGAACTATAATAAATATACGTATTACTTTTATTATCATCAATATAACATGCATTATTACCCATATAATGCAGTTATTATCGCTAGAACTGTAATAATTATACTTATTACTTATATTATTATCAATATAACATGCATTATTACCCATATTATGCAGTTATTATCGCTAGAACTATAATAAATATACGTACTACTTTTATTATCATCAATATAACATGCATTATTACCCATATTATGCAGTTATTATCGATAGAACTGTAATAATTATACTTATTACTTATATTGTTAGCAATATAACATGCATTATTACCCATATAATGCAGTTATTATCGCTAGAACTGTAATAATTATACTTATTACTTATATGATTATCAATAAAACATGCATTATTACCCATATAATGCAGTTATTATCGCTAGAACTGTAATAATTGTACTCATTACTTATATTATTAGCAATATTACGTGCATTATTACCCATATTATGCAGTTATTATCGCTAGAACTGTAATAATTATACTTATTACTTATATCATTATCAATATAACATGCATTATTACCCATATAGTGGAGGTATTATCGCTAGAACTGTAATAATTATACTTATTACTTAGATTATTATCAATATAACATGCATTTTTACCCATATAATGCAGTTATTATCGCTAGAACTGTAATAATTATACTTATTACTTATACTATTAGCAATATAACATGCACTATTTGCCATATTTTACTATTATTATCGCTAGAACTATAATAATTATACTTATTACTCCCGATATTATCAATATAACATGCATTATTACCCATATAATGCAGTTATTATCGCTAGAACTGTAATAATTGCACTCATTACTTGTATTATTAGCAATATAACGTGCATTATTACCCATATTATGCAGTTATTATCGCTAGAACTATAATATATATACGTATTACTTTTATTATCATCAATATAACATGCATTATTACCCATATAATGCAGTTATTATCGCTAGAACTGTAATAATTATACTCATTACTTATATTATTAGCAATATAACGTGCATTATTACCCATATTATGCAGTTATTATCGCTAGAACTGTAATAATTATACTTATTACTTATATTATTATCAATATAACATGCATTATTACCCATATAATGGAGGTATTATCGCTAGAACTGTAATAATTATACTTATTACTTATATTATTCTCAATATAACATGCATTATTACCCATATTATGCAGTTATTATCTCTAGAACCATAATAAATATACTTATTACTCCCAATATTATCAATATAACATGCATTTTTACCCATATAATGCAGTTATTATCGCTAGAACTGTAATAATTATACTTATTACTTATACTATTAGCAATATAACAAGCACTATTTGCCATATTTTACTATTATTATCGCTAGAACTATAATAATTATACTTATTACTCCCGATATTATCAATATAACATGCCTTATTACGCATATAATGCAGTTATTATCGCTAGAACTGTAATAATTGTACTCATTACTCATATTATTAGCAATATAACGTGCATTATTACCCATATAATGCAGTTATTATCGCCAGAACTGTAATAATTATACTTATTACTTATATTATTCTCAATATAACATGCATTATTACCCATATAATGCAGTTATTATCGCTAGAACTATAATAAATATACCTATTACTTTCATTATGATCAATATAACATGCATTATTACCCATATAATGGAGGTATTATCGCTAGAACTGTAATAATTATACTTATTACTTATATTATTATCAATATAACATGCATTATTACCCATATTATGCAGTTATTATCGATAGAACTGTAATAAATACACTTATTACTTTTACTATTATCAATATATCATGCACTATTAGCCATATTTTACTATTATTATCGCTAGAGCTATAATAATTATACTTATTACTCCCGATATTATCAATATAACATGCCTTATTACCCATATAATGCAGTTATTATCGCTAGAACTGTAATAATTGTACTCATTACTTATATTATTAGCAATATTACGTGCATTATTACCCATATTATGCAGTTATTATCGCTAGAACTGTAATAATTATACTTATTACTTATATCATTATCAATATAACATGCATTATTACCCATATAGTGGAGGTATTATCGCTAGAACTGTAATAATTATACTTATTACTTAGATTATTATCAATATAACATGCATTTTTACCCATATAATGCAGTTATTATCGCTAGAACTGTAATAATTATACTTATTACTTATACTATTAGCAATATAACATGCACTATTTGCCATATTTTACTATTATTATCGCTAGAACTATAATAATTATACTTATTACTCCCGATATTATCAATATAACATGCATTATTACCCATATAATGCAGTTATTATCGCTAGAACTGTAATAATTGCAATCATTACTTGTATTATTAGCAATATAACGTGCATTATTACCCATATTATGCAGTTATTATCGCTAGAACTATAATAAATATACGTATTACTTTTATTATCATCAATATAACATGCATTATTACCCATATAATGCAGTTATTATCGCTAGAACTGTAATAATTATACTCATTACTTATATTATTAGCAATATAACGTGCATTATTACCCATATTATGCAGTTATTATCGCTAGAACTGTAATAATTATACTTATTACTTATATTATTATCAATATAACATGCATTATTACCCATATAATGGAGGTATTATCGCTAGAACTGTAATAATTATACTTATTACTTATATTATTCTCAATATAACATGCATTATTACCCATATAATGCAGTTATTATCGCTAGAACTATAATAAATATACCTATTACTTTCATTATCATCAATATAACATGCATTATTACCCATATAATGGAGGTATTATCGCTAGAACTGTAATAATTATACTTATTACTTATATTATTATCAATATAACATGCATTATTACCCATATTATGCAGTTATTATCGATAGAACTGTAATAAATACACTTATTACTTTTACTATTATCAATATAGCACGCATTATTACCCATATTATGCAGTTATTATCTCTAGAACCATAATAAATATACTTATTACACCCAATATTATCAATATAACATGCATTTTTACCCATATAATGCAGTTATTATCGCTAGAACTGTAATAATTATACTTATTACCTATACTATTAGCAATATAACATGCACTATTTGCCATATTTTACTATTATTATCGCTAGAACTATAATAATTATACTTATTACTCCCGATATTATCAATATAACATGCATTATTACCCATATAATGCAGTTATTATCGCTAGAACTGTAACAATTATACCTATTACTTATATCGTTATCAATATAACATGCATTATTACCCATATAATGGAGGTATTATCGCTAGAACTGTAATAATTATACTTATTACTTAGATTATTATCAATATAACATGCATTATTACCCATATTATGCAGTTATTATCGCTAGAACTATAATAAATATACGTATTACTTTTATTATCATCAATATAACATGCATTATTACCCATATAATGCAGTTATTATCGCTAGAACTGTAATAATTATACTTATTACTTATATTATTATCAATATAACATGCATTATTACCCATATTATGCAGTTATTATCGCTAGAACTATAATAAATATACGTACTACTTTTATTATCATCAATATAACATGCATTATTACCCATATTATGCAGTTATTATCGATAGAACTGTAATAATTATACTTATTACTTATATTGTTAGCAATATAACATGCATTATTACCCATATAATGCAGTTATTATCGCTAGAACTGTAATAATTATACTTATTACTTATATGATTATCAATAAAACATGCATTATTACCCATATAATGCAGTTATTATCGCTAGAACTGTAATAATTGTACTCATTACTTATATTATTAGCAATATTACGTGCATTATTACCCATATTATGCAGTTATTATCGCTAGAACTGTAATAATTATACTTATTACTTATATCATTATCAATATAACATGCATTATTACCCATATAGTGGAGGTATTATCGCTAGAACTGTAATAATTATACTTATTACTTAGATTATTATCAATATAACATGCATTTTTACCCATATAATGCAGTTATTATCGCTAGAACTGTAATAATTATACTTATTACTTATACTATTAGCAATATAACATGCACTATTTGCCATATTTTACTATTATTATCGCTAGAACTATAATAATTATACTTATTACTCCCGATATTATCAATATAACATGCATTATTACCCATATAATGCAGTCATTATCGCTAGAACTGTAATAATTGCACTCATTACTTGTATTATTAGCAATATAACGTGCATTATTACCCATATTATGCAGTTATTATCGCTAGAACTATAATAAATATACGTATTACTTTTATTATCATCAATATAACATGCATTATTACCCATATAATGCAGTTATTATCGCTAGAACTGTAATAATTATACTCATTACTTATATTATTAGCAATATAACGTGCATTATTACCCATATTATGCAGTTATTATCGCTAGAACTGTAATAATTATACTTATTACTTATATTATTATCAATATAACATGCATTATTACCCATATAATGGAGGTATTATCGCTAGAACTGTAATAATTATACTTATTACTTATATTATTCTCAATATAACATGCATTATTACCCATATTATGCAGTTATTATCTCTAGAACCATAATAAATATACTTATTACTCCCAATATTATCAATATAACATGCATTTTTACCCATATAATGCAGTTATTATCGCTAGAACTGTAATAATTATACTTATTACTTATACTATTAGCAATATAACAAGCACTATTTGCCATATTTTACTATTATTATCGCTAGAACTATAATAATTATACTTATTACTCCCGATATTATCAATATAACATGCCTTATTACGCATATAATGCAGTTATTATCGCTAGAACTGTAATAATTGTACTCATTACTCATATTATTAGCAATATAACGTGCATTATTACCCATATAATGCAGTTATTATCGCCAGAACTGTAATAATTATACTTATTACTTATATTATTCTCAATATAACATGCATTATTACCCATATAATGCAGTTATTATCGCTAGAACTATAATAAATATACCTATTACTTTCATTATGATCAATATAACATGCATTATTACCCATATAATGGAGGTATTATCGCTAGAACTGTAATAATTATACTTATTACTTATATTATTATCAATATAACATGCATTATTACCCATATTATGCAGTTATTATCGATAGAACTGTAATAAATACACTTATTACTTTTACTATTATCAATATATCATGCACTATTAGCCATATTTTACTATTATTATCGCTAGAGCTATAATAATTATACTTATTACTCCCGATATTATCAATATAACATGCCTTATTACCCATATAATGCAGTTATTATCGCTTGAACTGTAATAATTGTACTCATTACTTATATTATTAGCAATATTACGTGCATTATTACCCATATTATGCAGTTATTATCGCTAGAACTGTAATAATTATACTTATTACTTATATCATTATCAATATAACATGCATTATTACCCATATAGTGGAGGTATTATCGCTAGAACTGTAATAATTATACTTATTACTTAGATTATTATCAATATAACATGCATTTTTACCCATATAATGCAGTTATTATCGCTAGAACTGTAATAATTATACTTATTACTTATACTATTAGCAATATAACATGCACTATTTGCCATATTTTACTATTATTATCGCTAGAACTATAATAATTATACTTATTACTCCCGATATTATCAATATAACATGCATTATTACCCATATAATGCAGTTATTATCGCTAGAACTGTAATAATTGCAATCATTACTTGTATTATTAGCAATATAACGTGCATTATTACCCATATTATGCAGTTATTATCGCTAGAACTATAATAAATATACGTATTACTTTTATTATCATCAATATAACATGCATTATTACCCATATAATGCAGTTATTATCGCTAGAACTGTAATAATTATACTCATTACTTATATTATTAGCAATATAACGTGCATTATTACCCATATTATGCAGTTATTATCGCTAGAACTGTAATAATTATACTTATTACTTATATTATTATCAATATAACATGCATTATTACCCATATAATGGAGGTATTATCGCTAGAACTGTAATAATTATACTTATTACTTATATTATTCTCAATATAACATGCATTATTACCCATATAATGCAGTTATTATCGCTAGAACTATAATAAATATACCTATTACTTTCATTATCATCAATATAACATGCATTATTACCCATATAATGGAGGTATTATCGCTAGAACTGTAATAATTATACTTATTACTTATATTATTATCAATATAACATGCATTATTACCCATATTATGCAGTTATTATCGATAGAACTGTAATAAATACACTTATTACTTTTACTATTATCAATATAGCACGCATTATTACCCATATTATGCAGTTATTATCTCTAGAACCATAATAAATATACTTATTACACCCAATATTATCAATATAACATGCATTTTTACCCATATAATGCAGTTATTATCGCTAGAACTGTAATAATTATACTTATTACCTATACTATTAGCAATATAACATGCACTATTTGCCATATTTTACTATTATTATCGCTAGAACTATAATAATTATACTTATTACTCCCGATATTATCAATATAACATGCATTATTACCCATATAATGCAGTTATTATCGCTAGAACTGTAACAATTATACCTATTACTTATATCGTTATCAATATAACATGCATTATTACCCATATAATGGAGGTATTATCGCTAGAACTGTAATAATTATACTTATTACTTAGATTATTATCAATATAACATGCATTATTACCCATATTATGCAGTTATTATCGCTAGAACTATAATAAATATACGTATTACTTTTATTATCATCAATATAACATGCATTATTACCCATATAATGCAGTTATTATCGCTAGAACTGTAATAATTATACTTATTACTTATATTATTATCAATATAACATGCATTATTACCCATATTATGCAGTTATTATCGCTAGAACTATAATAAATATACGTACTACTTTTATTATCATCAATATAACATGCATTATTACCCATATTATGCAGTTATTATCGATAGAACTGTAATAATTATACTTATTACTTATATTGTTAGCAATATAACATGCATTATTACCCATATAATGCAGTTATTATCGCTAGAACTGTAATAATTATACTTATTACTTATATGATTATCAATAAAACATGCATTATTACCCATATAATGCAGTTATTATCGCTAGAACTGTAATAATTGTACTCATTACTTATATTATTAGCAATATTACGTGCATTATTACCCATATTATGCAGTTATTATCGCTAGAACTGTAATAATTATACTTATTACTTATATCATTATCAATATAACATGCATTATTACCCATATAGTGGAGGTATTATCGCTAGAACTGTAATAATTATACTTATTACTTAGATTATTATCAATATAACATGCATTTTTACCCATATAATGCAGTTATTATCGCTAGAACTGTAATAATTATACTTATTACTTATACTATTAGCAATATAACATGCAC
Organism: Megachile leachella; assembly: GCA_963576845.1. Taxonomy (NCBI): domain Eukaryota; kingdom Metazoa; phylum Arthropoda; class Insecta; order Hymenoptera; family Megachilidae; genus Megachile; species Megachile leachella. Next base: position 15,213 of record CAUYWW010000107.1, on the reverse strand, counting down.
TATTTGCCATATTTTACTATTATTATCGCTAGAACTATAATAATTATACTTATTACTCCCGATATTATCAATATAACATGCATTATTACCCATATAATGCAGTTATTATCGCTAGAACTGTAATAATTGCACTCATTACTTGTATTATTAGCAATATAACGTGCATTATTACCCATATTATGCAGTTATTATCGCTAGAACTATAATAAATATACGTATTACTTTTATTATCATCAATATAACATGCATTATTACCCATATAATGCAGTTATTATCGCTAGAACTGTAATAATTATACTCATTACTTATATTATTAGCAATATAACGTGCATTATTACCCATATTATGCAGTTATTATCGCTAGAACTGTAATAATTATACTTATTACTTATATTATTATCAATATAACATGCATTATTACCCATATAATGGAGGTATTATCGCTAGAACTGTAATAATTATACTTATTACTTATATTATTCTCAATATAACATGCATTATTACCCATATTATGCAGTTATTATCTCTAGAACCATAATAAATATACTTATTACTCCCAATATTATCAATATAACATGCATTTTTACCCATATAATGCAGTTATTATCGCTAGAACTGTAATAATTATACTTATTACTTATACTATTAGCAATATAACAAGCACTATTTGCCATATTTTACTATTATTATCGCTAGAACTATAATAATTATACTTATTACTCCCGATATTATCAATATAACATGCCTTATTACGCATATAATGCAGTTATTATCGCTAGAACTGTAATAATTGTACTCATTACTCATATTATTAGCAATATAACGTGCATTATTACCCATATAATGCAGTTATTATCGCCAGAACTGTAATAATTATACTTATTACTTATATTATTCTCAATATAACATGCATTATTACCCATATAATGCAGTTATTATCGCTAGAACTATAATAAATATACCTATTACTTTCATTATGATCAATATAACATGCATTATTACCCATATAATGGAGGTATTATCGCTAGAACTGTAATAATTATACTTATTACTTATATTATTATCAATATAACATGCATTATTACCCATATTATGCAGTTATTATCGATAGAACTGTAATAAATACACTTATTACTTTTACTATTATCAATATATCATGCACTATTAGCCATATTTTACTATTATTATCGCTAGAGCTATAATAATTATACTTATTACTCCCGATATTATCAATATAACATGCCTTATTACCCATATAATGCAGTTATTATCGCTTGAACTGTAATAATTGTACTCATTACTTATATTATTAGCAATATTACGTGCATTATTACCCATATTATGCAGTTATTATCGCTAGAACTGTAATAATTATACTTATTACTTATATCATTATCAATATAACATGCATTATTACCCATATAGTGGAGGTATTATCGCTAGAACTGTAATAATTATACTTATTACTTAGATTATTATCAATATAACATGCATTTTTACCCATATAATGCAGTTATTATCGCTAGAACTGTAATAATTATACTTATTACTTATACTATTAGCAATATAACATGCACTATTTGCCATATTTTACTATTATTATCGCTAGAACTATAATAATTATACTTATTACTCCCGATATTATCAATATAACATGCATTATTACCCATATAATGCAGTTATTATCGCTAGAACTGTAATAATTGCAATCATTACTTGTATTATTAGCAATATAACGTGCATTATTACCCATATTATGCAGTTATTATCGCTAGAACTATAATAAATATACGTATTACTTTTATTATCATCAATATAACATGCATTATTACCCATATAATGCAGTTATTATCGCTAGAACTGTAATAATTATACTTATTACTTATATTGTTAGAAATATAACGTGCATTATTACCCATATAATGCAGTTATTATCGCTAGAACTGTAATAATTATACTTATTACTTATATTATTATCAATAAAACATGCATTATTACCCATATAATGCAGTTATTATCGGCAGAACTGTAATGATTATACTTATTACTTATATTATTCTCAATATAACATGCATTATTACCCATATTATGCAGTTATTATCGCTAGAACTATAATAAATATACGTATTACTTTCATTATCACCAATATAACATGCATTATTACCCATATAATGCAGTTATTATCGCTAGTACTGTAATAATTATACTTCTTACTTATATTGTTAGCAATATAACGTGCATTATTACCCATATAATGCAGTTATTATCGCTAGAACTGTAATAATTATACTTATTACTTAGATTATTATCAATATAACATGCATTATTACCCATATTATGCAGTTATTATCGCTAGAACTATAATAAATATACGTATTACTTTTATTATCATCTATATAACATGCATTATTACCCATATTATGCAGTTATTATCGATAGAACTGTAATAAATATATTTATTACTTTTATTATTATCAATATAACATGCACTATTTGCCATATTTTACTATTATTATCGCTAGAACTATAATAATTATACTTATTACTCCCGATATTATCAATATAACATGCATTATTACCCATATAATGCAGTTATTATCGCTAGAACTGTAATAATTATACTCATTACTTATATTATTAGCAATATAACGTGCATTATTACCCATATAATGCAGTTATTACCGCCAGAACTGTAATAATTATACTTATTACTTATATTATTATTAATAAAACATGCATTATTACCCATATAATGCAGTTATTATCGCTAGAACTGTAATAATTGTACTCATTACTTATATTATTAGCAATATAACGTGCATTATTACCCATATTATGCAGTTATTATCGCTAGAACTGTAATAATTATACTTATTACTTATACTATTAGCAATATAACGTGCATTATTACCCATATAATGCAGTTATTATCGGCAGAACTGTAATAATTATACTTATTACTTATATTATTCTCAATATAACATGCATTATTACCCATATTATGCAGTTATTATCGCTAGAACTATAATAAATATACGTATTACTTTCATTATCACCAATATAACATGCATTATTACCCATATAATGCAGTTATTATCGCTAGTACTGTAATAATTATACTTCTTACTTATATTGTTAGCAATATAACGTGCATTATTACCCATATAATGCAGTTATTATCGCTAGAACTGTAATAATTATACTTATTACTTAGATTATTATCAATATAACATGCATTATTACCCATATTATGCAGTTATTATCGCTAGAACTATAATAAATATACGTATTACTTTTATTATCATCTATATAACATGCATTATTACCCATATTATGCAGTTATTATCGATAGAACTGTAATAAATATATTTATTACTTTTATTATTATCAATATAACATGCACTATTTGCCATATTTTACTATTATTATCGCTAGAACTATAATAATTATACTTATTACTCCCGATATTATCAATATAACATGCATTATTACCCATATAATGCAGTTATTATCGCTAGAACTGTAATAATTATACTTATTACTTATACTATTATCAATATAACATGCATTATTACCCATATTCTGCAGTTATTATCGCTAGAACTGTAATAATTGCACTCATTACTTATATTATTAGCAATATAACGTGCATTATTACCCATATTATGCAGTTATTATCGCTAGAACTGTAATAATTATACTTATTACTTATATTATTATCAATATAACATGCATTATTACCCATATTATGCAGTTATTATCTCTAGAACCATAATTAATATACTTATTACTCCCAATATTTTCAATATAACATGCATTTTTACCCATATAATGCAGTTATTATCGCTAGAACTGTAATAATTATACTTATTACTTATACTATTAGCAATATAACAAGCACTATTTGCCATATTTTACTATTATTATCGCTAGAACTATAATAATTATACTTATTACTCCCGATATTATCAATATAACATGCCTTATTACGCATATAATGCAGTTATTATCGCTAGAACTGTAATAATTGTACTCATTACTCATATTATTAGCAATATAACGTGCATTATTACCCATATAATGCAGTTATTATCGCCAGAACTGTAATAATTATACTTATTACTTATATTATTCTCAATATAACATGCATTATTACCCATATAATGGAGGTATTATCGCTAGAACTGTAATAATTATACTTATTACTTATATTATTATCAATATAACATGCATTATTACCCATATTATGCAGTTATTATCGATAGAACTGTAATAAATACACTTATTACTTTTACTATTATCAATATATCATGCACTATTAGCCATATTTTACTATTATTATCGCTAGAGCTATAATAATTATACTTATTACTCCCGATATTATCAATATAACATGCCTTATTACCCATATAATGCAGTTATTATCGCTAGAACTGTAATAATTATACTCATTACTTATATTATTAGCAATATAACGTGCATTATTACCCATATTATGCAGTTATTATCGCTAGAACTGTAATAATTATACTTATTACTTATATTACTATCAATATAACATGCATTCTTACCCATATAATGGAGGTATTATCGCTAGAACTGTAATAATTATACTTATTACTTATACTATTAGCAATATAACGTGCATTATTACCCATATAATGCAGTTATTATCGCCAGAACTGTAATAAATATACTTATTACTTATATTATTATCAACCTAACATGCATTATTACCCATATTATGCAGTTATTATCGCTAGAACTGTAATAATTGTACTCATTACTTATATTATTAGCAATATAACGTGCATTATTACCCATATAATGCAGTTATTATCGCTAGAACTGTAATAATTATACTTATTACTTATATTATTATCAATATAACATGCATTATTACCCATTTAATGGAGGTATTATCGCTAGAACTGTAATAATTATACTTATTACTTATACTATTAGCAATATAACGTGCATTATTACCCATATAATGCAGTTATTATCGCTAGAACTGTAATAATTATACTTATTACTTATATTATTATCAATATAACATGCATTATTACCCATATTATGCAGTTATTATCGCTAGAACTATAATAAATATACGTACTACTTTTATTATCATCAATATAACATGCATTATTACCCATATTATGCAGTTATTATCGATAGAACTGTAATAATTATACTTATTACTTATATTGTTAGCAATATAACATGCATTATTACCCATATAATGCAGTTATTATCGCTAGAACTGTAGTAATTATACTTATTACTTATATGATTATCAATAAAACATGCATTATTACCCATATAATGCAGTTATTATCGCTAGAACTGTAATAATTGTACTCATTACTTATATTATTAGCAATATTACGTGCATTATTACCCATATTATGCAGTTATTATCGCTAGAACTGTAATAATTATACTTATTACTTATATCATTATCAATATAACATGCATTATTACATATATAGTGGAGGTATTATCGCTAGAACTGTAATAATTATACTTATTACTTAGATTATTATCAATATAACATGCATTTTTACCCATATAATGCAGTTATTATCGCTAGAACTGTAATAATTATACTTATTACTTATACTATTAGCAATATAACATGCACTATTTGCCATATTTTACTATTATTATCGCTAGAACTATAATAATTATACTTATTACTCCCGATATTATCAATATAACATGCATTATTACCCATATAATGCAGTTATTATCGCTAGAACTGTAATAATTGCACTCATTACTTATATTATTAGCAATATAACGTGCATTATTACCCATATTATGCAGTTATTATCGCTAGAACTGTAATAATTATACTTATTACTTATATTATTATCAATATAACATGCATTATTACCCATATTATGCAGTTATTATCTCTAGAACCATAATTAATATACTTATTACTCCCAATATTTTCAATATAACATGCATTTTTACCCATATAATGCAGTTATTATCGCTAGAACTGTAATAATTATACTTATTACTTATAATGTTAGAAATATAACGTGCATTATTACCCATATAATGTAGTTATTATCGCTAGAACTGTAATAATTATACTTATTACTTAAATTATTATCAATATAACATGCATTATTACCCATATTATGCAGTTATTATCGATAGAACTATAATAAATATACGTATTACTTTCATTATCATCAATATAACATGCATTATTACCCATATAATGCAGTTATTATCGCTAGAACTGTAATAATTATACTTATTACTTATATTGTTAGAAATATAACGTGCATTATTACCCATATAATGCAGTTATTACCGCCAGAACTGTAATAATTATACTTATTACTTATATTATTATCAATAAAACATGCATTATTACCCATATAATGCAGTTATTATCGCTAGAACTGTAATAATTGTACTCATTACTTATATTATTAGCAATATAACGTGCATTATTACCCATATTATGCAGTTATTATCGCTAGAACTGTAATAATTATACTTATTACTTATACTATTAGCAATATAACGTGCATTATTACCCATATAATGCAGTTATTATCGGCAGAACTGTAATGATTATACTTATTACTTATATTATTCTCAATATAACATGCATTATTACCCATATTATGCAGTTATTATCGCTAGAACTATAATAAATATACGTATTACTTTCATTATCACCAATATAACATGCATTATTACCCATATAATGCAGTTATTATCGCTAGTACTGTAATAATTATACTTCTTACTTATATTGTTAGCAATATAACGTGCATTATTACCCATATAATGCAGTTATTATCGCTAGAACTGTAATAATTATACTTATTACTTAGATTATTATCAATATAACATGCATTATTACCCATATTATGCAGTTATTATCGCTAGAACTATAATAAATATACGTATTACTTTTATTATCATCTATATAACATGCATTATTACCCATATTATGCAGTTATTATCGATAGAACTGTAATAAATATATTTATTACTTTTATTATTATCAATATAACATGCACTATTTGCCATATTTTACTATTATTATCGCTAGAACTATAATAATTATACTTATTACTCCCGATATTATCAATATAACATGCATTATTACCCATATAATGCAGTTATTATCGCTAGAACTGTAATAATTATACTCATTACTTATATTATTAGCAATATAACGTGCATTATTACCCATATAATGCAGTTATTACCGCCAGAACTGTAATAATTATACTTATTACTTATATTATTATTAATAAAACATGCATTATTACCCATATAATGCAGTTATTATCGCTAGAACTGTAATAATTGTACTCATTACTTATATTATTAGCAATATAACGTGCATTATTACCCATATTATGCAGTTATTATCGCTAGAACTGTAATAATTATACTTATTACTTATACTATTAGCAATATAACGTGCATTATTACCCATATAATGCAGTTATTATCGGCAGAACTGTAATAATTATACTTATTACTTATATTATTCTCAATATAACATGCATTATTACCCATATTATGCAGTTATTATCGCTAGAACTATAATAAATATACGTATTACTTTCATTATCACCAATATAACATGCATTATTACCCATATAATGCAGTTATTATCGCTAGTACTGTAATAATTATACTTCTTACTTATATTGTTAGCAATATAACGTGCATTATTACCCATATAATGCAGTTATTATCGCTAGAACTGTAATAATTATACTTATTACTTAGATTATTATCAATATAACATGCATTATTACCCATATTATGCAGTTATTATCGCTAGAACTATAATAAATATACGTATTACTTTTATTATCATCTATATAACATGCATTATTACCCATATTATGCAGTTATTATCGATAGAACTGTAATAAATATATTTATTACTTTTATTATTATCAATATAACATGCACTATTTGCCATATTTTACTATTATTATCGCTAGAACTATAATAATTATACTTATTACTCCCGATATTATCAATATAACATGCATTATTACCCATATAATGCAGTTATTATCGCTAGAACTGTAATAATTATACTCATTACTTATATTATTAGCAATATAACGTGCATTGTTACCCATATTATGCAGTTATTATCGCTAGAACTGTAATAATAATACTTATTACTTATATTATTATCAATATAACATGCATTCTTACCCATATAATGGAGGTATTATCGCTAGAACTGTAATAATTATACTTATTACTTATACTATTAGCAATATAACGTGCATTATTACCCACATAATGCAGTTATTATCGCCAGAACTGTAATAATTATACTTATTACTTATATTATTCTCAATATAACATGCATTATTACCCATATAATGCAGTTATTATCGCTAGAACTGTAATAATTATACTTATTACTTATATTATTATCAATATAACATGCATTTTTACCCATATAATGCAGTTATTATCGCTAGAACTGTAATAATTATACTTATTACTTATACTATTAGCAATATAACATGCATTATTACCCATATAATGCAGTTATTATCGCTAGAACTGTAATAATTATACTTATTACTTATATTATTATCAATATAACATGCATTTTTACCCATATAATGCAGTTATTATCGCTAGAACTATAATAAATATACGTATTACTTTCATTATCATCAATATAACATGCATTATTACCCATATATGGGAGGTATTATCGCTAGAACTGTAATAATTATACTTATTACTTATATTATTATCAATATAACATGCAGTATTACCCATATTATGCAGTTATTATCGCTAGAACTATAATAAATATACGTACTACTTTTATTATCATCAATATAACATGCATTATTACCCATATAATGCAGTTATTATCGCTAGAACTGTAATAATTATACTCATTACTTATATTATTAGCAATATAACGTGCATTATTACCCATATTATGCAGTTATTATCGCTAGAACTGTAATAATTATACTTATTACTTATATTATTATCAATATAACATGCATTATTACCCATATTATGCAGTTATTATCGCTAGAACCTTAATAATTGTACTCATTACTTATATTATTAGCAATATAACGTGCATTATTACCCATATTATGCAGTTATTATCGCTAGAACTGTAATAATTATACTTATTACTTATATTATTATCAATATAACATGCATTATTACCCATATTATGCAGTTATTATCTCTAGAACCATAATAAATATACCTATTACTCCCAATATTATCAATATAACATGCATTTTTACCCATATAATGCAGTTATTATCGCTAGAACTGTAATAATTATACTTATTACTTATATCGTTATCAATATAACATGCATTATTACCCATATAATGGAGGTATTATCGCTAGAACTGTAATAATTATACTTATTACTTAGATTATTATCAATATAACATGCATTATTACCCATATTATGCAGTTATTATCGCTAGAACTATAATAAATATACCTATTACTTTTATTACCATCAATATAACATGCATTATTACCCATATAATGCAGTTATTATCGCTAGAACTGTAATAATTATACTCATTACTTATATTATTAGCAATATAACGTGCATTATTACCCATATTATGCAGTTATTATCGCTAGAACTGTAATAATTATACTTATTACTTATATTATTATCAATATAACATGCATTATTACCCATTTAATGGAGGTATTATCGCTAGAACTGTAATAATTATACTTATTACTTATATCATTATCAATATAACATGCATTATTACATATATAGTGGAGGTATTATCGCTAGAACTGTAATAATTATACTTATTACTTAGATTATTATCAATATAACATGCATTTTTACCCATATAATGCAGTTATTATCGCTAGAACTGTAATAATTATACTTATTACTTATACTATTAGCAATACAACATGCACTATTTGCCATATTTTACTATTATTATCGCTAGAACTATAATAATTATACTTATTACTCCCGATATTATCAATATAACATGCATTATTACCCATATAATGCAGTTATTATCGCTAGAACTGTAATAATTGCACTCATTACTTATATTATTAGCAATATAACGTGCATTATTACCCATATTATGCAGTTATTATCGCTAGAACTGTAATAATTATACTTATTACTTATATTATTATCAATATAACATGCATTATTACCCATATTATGCAGTTATTATCTCTAGAACCATAATTAATATACTTATTACTCCCAATATTTTCAATATAACATGCATTTTTACCCATATAATGCAGTTATTATCGCTAGAACTGTAATAATTATACTTATTACTTATATTATTATCAATATAACATCCATTATTACCCACATTATGCAGTTATTATCGCTAGAACTATAATAAATATACGTATTACTTTTATTATCATCCATATAACATGCATTATTACCCATATTATGCAGTTATTATCGCTAGAACTATAATAAATATACGTATTACTTTCATTATCATCAATATAACATGCATTATTACCCATATAATGGTGGTATTATCGCTAGATCTGTAATAATTATACTTATTACTTATATTATTCTCAATATAACATGCATTATTACCCATATTATGCAGTTATTATCTCCAGAACCATAATAAATATACTTATTACTCCCAATATTTTCAATATAACATGCATTTTTACCCATATAATGCAGTTATTATCGCTAGAACTGTAATAATTATACTTATTACTTATACTATTAGCAATATAACAAGCACTATTTGCCATATTTTACTATTATTATCGCTAGAACTATAATAATTATACTTATTACTCCCGATATTATCAATATAACATGCCTTATTACGCATATAATGCAGTTATTATCGCTAGAACTGTAATAATTGTACTCATTACTCATATTATTAGCAAAATAACGTGCATTATTACCCATATAATGCAGTTATTATCGCCAGAACTGTAATAATTATACTTATTACTTATATTATTCTCAATATAACATGCATTATTACCCATATAATGCAGTTATTATCGCTAGAACTATAATAAATATACCTATTACTTTCATTATCATCAATATAACATGCATTATTACCCATATAATGGAGGTATTATCGCTAGAACTGTAATAATTATACTTATTACTTATATTATTATCAATATAACATGCATTATTACCCATATTATGCAGTTATTATCGATAGAACTGTAATAAATACACTTATTACTTTTACTATTATCAATATATCATGCACTATTAGCCATATTTTACTATTATTATCGCTAGAGCTATAATAATTATACTTATTACTCCCGATATTATCAATATAACATGCCTTATTACCCATATAATGCAGTTATTATCGCTAGAACTGTAATAATTATACTCATTACTTATATTATTAGCAATATAACGTGCATTATTACCCATATTATGCAGTTATTATCGCTAGAACTGTAATAATTATACTTATTACTTATATTACTATCAATATAACATGCATTCTTACCCATATAATGGAGGTATTATCGCTAGAACTGTAATAATTATACTTATTACTTATACTATTAGCAATATAACGTGCATTATTACCCATATAATGCAGTTATTATCGCCAGAACTGTAATAAATATACTTATTACTTATATTATTATCAACATAACATGCATTATTACCCATATTATGCAGTTATTATCGCTAGAACTGTAATAATTGTACTCATTACTTATATTATTAGCAATATAACGTGCATTATTACCCATATAATGCAGTTATTATCGCTAGAACTGTAATAATTATACTTATTACTTATATTATTATCAATATAACATGCATTATTACCCATTTAATGGAGGTATTATCGCTAGAACTGTAATAATTATACTTATTACTTATACTATTAGCAATATAACGTGCATTATTACCCATATAATGCAGTTATTATCGCTAGAACTGTAATAATTATACTTATTACTTATATTATTATCAATATAACATGCATTATTACCCATATTATGCAGTTATTATCGCTAGAACTATAATAAATATACGTACTACTTTTATTATCATCAATATAACATGCATTATTACCCATATTATGCAGTTATTATCGATAGAACTGTAATAATTATACTTATTACTTATATTGTTAGCAATATAACATGCATTATTACATATATAGTGGAGGTATTATCGCTAGAACTGTAATAATTATACTTATTACTTAGATTATTATCAATATAACATGCATTTTTACCCATATAATGCAGTTATTATCGCTAGAACTGTAATAATTATACTTATTACTTATACTATTAGCAATATAACATGCACTATTTGCCATATTTTACTATTATTATCGCTAGAACTATAATAATTATACTTATTACTCCCGATATTATCAATATAACATGCATTATTACCCATATAATGCAGTTATTATCGCTAGAACTGTAATAATTGCACTCATTACTTATATTATTAGCAATATAACGTGCATTATTACCCATATTATGCAGTTATTATCGCTAGAACTGTAATAATTATACTTATTACTTATATTATTATCAATATAACATGCATTATTACCCATATTATGCAGTTATTATCTCTAGAACCATAATTAATATACTTATTACTCCCAATATTTTCAATATAACATGCATTTTTACCCATATAATGCAGTTATTATCGCTAGAACTGTAATAATTATACTTATTACTTATAATGTTAGAAATATAACGTGCATTATTACCCATATAATGTAGTTATTATCGCTAGAACTGTAATAATTATACTTATTACTTAAATTATTATCAATATAACATGCATTATTACCCATATTATGCAGTTATTATCGATAGAACTATAATAAATATACGTATTACTTTCATTATCATCAATATAACATGCATTATTACCCATATAATGCAGTTATTATCGCTAGAACTGTAATAATTATACTTATTACTTATATTGTTAGAAATATAACGTGCATTATTACCCATATAATGCAGTTATTACCGCCAGAACTGTAATAATTATACTTATTACTTATATTATTATCAATAAAACATGCATTATTACCCATATAATGCAGTTATTATCGCTAGAACTGTAATAATTGTACTCATTACTTATATTATTAGCAATATAACGTGCATTATTACCCATATTATGCAGTTATTATCGCTAGAACTGTAATAATTATACTTATTACTTATACTATTAGCAATATAACGTGCATTATTACCCATATAATGCAGTTATTATCGGCAGAACTGTAATGATTATACTTATTACTTATATTATTCTCAATATAACATGCATTATTACCCATATTATGCAGTTATTATCGCTAGAACTATAATAAATATACGTATTACTTTCATTATCACCAATATAACATGCATTATTACCCATATAATGCAGTTATTATCGCTAGTACTGTAATAATTATACTTCTTACTTATATTGTTAGCAATATAACGTGCATTATTACCCATATAATGCAGTTATTATCGCTAGAACTGTAATAATTATACTTATTACTTATAATGTTAGAAATATAACGTGCATTATTACCCATATAATGTAGTTATTATCGCTAGAACTGTAATAATTATACTTATTACTTAAATTATTATCAATATAACATGCATTATTACCCATATTATGCAGTTATTATCGATAGAACTATAATAAATATACGTATTACTTTCATTATCATCAATATAACATGCATTATTACCCATATAATGCAGTTATTATCGCTAGAACTGTAATAATTATACTTATTACTTATATTGTTAGAAATATAACGTGCATTATTACCCATATAATGCAGTTATTACCGCCAGAACTGTAATAATTATACTTATTACTTATATTATTATCAATAAAACATGCATTATTACCCATATAATGCAGTTATTATCGCTAGAACTGTAATAATTGTACTCATTACTTATATTATTAGCAATATAACGTGCATTATTACCCATATTATGCAGTTATTATCGCTAGAACTGTAATAATTATACTTATTACTTATACTATTAGCAATATAACGTGCATTATTACCCATATAATGCAGTTATTATCGGCAGAACTGTAATGATTATACTTATTACTTATATTATTCTCAATATAACATGCATTATTACCCATATTATGCAGTTATTATCGCTAGAACTATAATAAATATACGTATTACTTTCATTATCACCAATATAACATGCATTATTACCCATATAATGCAGTTATTATCGCTAGTACTGTAATAATTATACTTCTTACTTATATTGTTAGCAATATAACGTGCATTATTACCCATATAATGCAGTTATTATCGCTAGAACTGTAATAATTATACTTATTACTTAGATTATTATCAATATAACATGCATTATTACCCATATTATGCAGTTATTATCGCTAGAACTATAATAAATATACGTATTACTTTTATTATCATCTATATAACATGCATTATTACCCATATTATGCAGTTATTATCGATAGAACTGTAATAAATATATTTATTACTTTTATTATTATCAATATAACATGCACTATTTGCCATATTTTACTATTATTATCGCTAGAACTATAATAATTATACTTATTACTCCCGATATTATCAATATAACATGCATTATTACCCATATAATGCAGTTATTATCGCTAGAACTGTAATAATTATACTCATTACTTATATTATTAGCAATATAACGTGCATTATTACCCATATAATGCAGTTATTACCGCCAGAACTGTAATAATTATACTTATTACTTATATTATTATTAATAAAACATGCATTATTACCCATATAATGCAGTTATTATCGCTAGAACTGTAATAATTGTACTCATTACTTATATTATTAGCAATATAACGTGCATTATTACCCATATTATGCAGTTATTATCGCTAGAACTGTAATAATTATACTTATTACTTATACTATTAGCAATATAACGTGCATTATTACCCATATAATGCAGTTATTATCGGCAGAACTGTAATAATTATACTTATTACTTATATTATTCTCAATATAACATGCATTATTACCCATATTATGCAGTTATTATCGCTAGAACTATAATAAATATACGTATTACTTTCATTATCACCAATATAACATGCATTATTACCCATATAATGCAGTTATT